>JABXWE010005712.1:0-48073 GCA_014611495.1 Limonius californicus | reverse complement strand
GTGTCTGTTTCCAGCATCTACACTACAATACCATATAAGCTAACCTCACATTTCTGCGTGTGGAAAAGTGTTGAGGTTCTTACTATTTCGAGAGAACTGTACACTTTCGCATATGTAGTAATGCAAAAAAAGATTTATTTAAATCGGTGGGATCAATCAATCGATACTTTTTTTTTGTATAGATCTTTTGCCAGTCGGGGAAGGGATGTTCAACTGTAAATGGTCGTTTAAAATTACTTAGCTCAAGCTGCCAATTATTTGTGTAGGCAGTTTCGCCACTGAGAAACGAAACACGTATATATACTATTAGTTGGTTAGTACATGTCGGACACTGAAAAGGGGATTTACTACTCCCTGTTACGTTGTTGAGCAGTGTGTTGTTTGTTTTATATAGAAATTGGTTGATCAGTGGATACGTGAATAATTCAACCGCCTATTTTCGAATTCGTATCAAACGGAATATCTTTAGTCACGTTTGGGTACTATAATATTATATTTCTTTTTACCCTAGGTTTACCTGCAAGGCCAGGACGGTCGTCAATCTGCTAGTAAGTTACTCACCAACAGGCCTTTATAACCATGAAGCTAAATTAAACTACAGGTAACAATAAATTATCGACCGAATGCATTAGCAGAATTGACATGAAGATATTTTAAAAATATCGCTGTATAGGTCTATAATAATTAGGTCGCAATAACAAACCAGGAACGTATTCTGCCTAGTAACTGTTTTCTAAAGTAGAAGTGCTTTTACTTCCCGGGCTTTGCAGCCCACATTAAATTGTAAGTCCTCTGCGACTGCCATTTACGAATTCAACTTACGTGATTACGATTATAAGAACTCAAAATTTTCAGTAATTGACTGCTCATGTTCGGCCTTTAGTTAGAAATTGTAGTTATGCAATATTGAAAAATAAAAGTAATACATTGTAATAAAGTAAACTAACTTTATTAAAACAATTTAAATACTAGAAGTTAAACTTACACCGCTACGCTATTTGGGCAACGCACGGGTCTTGTCGCAAGCGAATACGTCAACATATATTGCGATTTTCAATATTAACAAAAATAATTTTTTTTTCTCATCAGTTTTGTGACAAATTCGTGTCTGATTATCACAACAAACAAACAATGTTGTGTTATCATTGATGGTATTTACGCGTAGCACGATTAATCCTGGGACATAATATGCAACTTCTTCTTGGTAAACTTCTCATATTTCAATTGAAATACGTCTTTTTGTTTGTACTAACGTATAAAATTTCTAACACGGTGTTTTGTATAATTGGGAATGATTTTTAATGTAGTATAATACAATATTATCATTATTATCAATGGTTTTTTATTATGTGCAGAAGTTTTATTTTCATTCCAATTGTCCATTTTGCCTAGCTGGAATATTTTTGAGTTACATTTTGTTCAGTTGGTAGATAAGCTCAGCGTACAAAATAACCAATTATTCTATTTACTTTCGTACATTTGTTGATATGCATACTATTATACTATTAGTATAAAAATAACCTACAATGAAATTATATGAAGCGGCGCAGTTAGGGAAAAACGCATGAACATACGAGTTGCCACCTGATTCTTCTTAATTCAGAATTCTTGATCTAGCAGCGCAGGAAAGAATGTTTTGGCAGAGTCATTTGCCATAGTTAAACTTTGTTGAGGCGAATAAAGACATTGTTCGATTGGCTATTTTGTGAACATAGAAGTGATTTGGAAGTCGGAAAATGACACAGTTCGTCGTTCCTTCTACAATGGTTATGTAAAACCCAAACATTAGATTTGTAATTTCCAAAAAGGCTCCTGTAGCGTATGGAAGGACTCAAAAATATGTTTTTTGATGTTTACTATATCGGTGTTAATTACTTTTTTTCTAATTTTATAATATTTGTGCCCCCCAGTAATTGAGTATCGAGCCCCCATTAATGCCTCCCTTCCGCCCCATGCAGTAGAAAAAATTTGCAAATGCGAAAGACAATTTTCGTCGAATTTTCAAATTCGGCTTCCGATACCCCAGTATTCTAATCCATAAAAACTGCCACCGTCTTCAAAAACTGCAAAAATCCTACATCACCCGCACCCTCAACGGAAACAACTCCATAGCCCAAGCGACCCTCCGTATTTCTCCTAAATGCAGGAACCGACTCTGCAGGAAATTCCGCCGAAAGCTCAAGTACCCCACAACAGCCCTCTTATCAAGTCTATATCCAGATCTCCCAGACGACCCCCTCGAGCTTGTTGAAACTAGCCCCCTTACAATGCGATGAGCATTGTGAGCCCCCGAACCATTACAGGCAACACTACACCTCTTTTAACCATTTCCCAGATACCATAGAAGACACCACCAAAGGAAGATCCAACCCGCCAACCCAACAGCAAACCAACCGAAGGAAGAAAAACTTCAACTCCACTACCATAAATCGAAGCAAGGATCCACAAGAAGGAAGGATGCCCTGGGCTGAAGAGGGCCAAATCTTAGAACAGCCCGCCCATATATCAACAGATCCAAAAAAAGCTGATCCTCAGCGGGCTGTGGAATGAAAAGTCAGTCTTTACTAGACTAAAGGAATGTTTATGATGTCAGATAAATTAGTTATCTTTTTTTGATACGAATCTGACAGATTGTTAAAATGATTTTTAATACATTTCAAAGAGCATTCATTATTGAATCTTACTTTCGGAACGGCTTTCAAATTGACGGAGGATGGACCTATTCGATTCCTCCTTGTTTTGTGGAATTCCGAGAGAGGTATCCCAATGAAATTATTACATACCGAAAATTTTATGCTTTGGTTAAGAATTTAGTCAGCAATTTTCGAGAAACTGGAAGTGTTGGAAGGAAAGAAGGGTCTGGTAGGCCAAAGAAGATAGTACCTGCTTTAATTGAAACTGTAAGACAACGAATTGACGAGGCTCCAAAAACACCAATTAGACATTTATGCCAGCAAGTTGATGATTTAAGTTACGGTACATGCCACAGAATATTGAGACAAGCTTAGCATCTGCATCCTTACCGATTTATTTCCGTCCAGGAGCTTTTAGAACAGGATTATCCAAAAAGAGTTCCGTTTTGTCGTTGGTTTTGGGATAATCTCAATGATGAGCAGTTAAATTTAACCTTTTTTACCGACAAAGCCTGGTTGTTAGTTCACGGAATATGCGGATTTGTAGTGGCGAGAATCCACACGTTACAATTAAAGCTCCCCTTCGTCCACCGAAAATAGGAGTCCGGGTTGGAATGAGTCGTCGTAGATTAGTTGGGCCAATATTTTTCGAAGGCACGCTAACTGCAGCAAGGTACAGGAACGAATTATTACAATCTTTCTTAAATGAACTTCACGATGACGAGTTACGGGATGGTTTTCTGCAACAGGATGGCGCAACAGCTCATGCAGCTGCAGATACAATTAATTTTTTACGTGAATATTTTGATGACCGAATCATTAGTAGGAACACTGCAACACCCTGGCCCCCTCGCTCTTGTGATATTACTGTTTTGGACTTTTTTCTATGGCCCTATTTGAAAAACACCATTTTTAAAACTCCAATTAATGATTTAAACGAACTGGAACTTAGAATTGAAGAAAACTGTCAAGAAATTAACAACTCCCCTCAATTATTACAAAATGTTTTTGAAGGTATGAGAAGACGAGTTCAGAAATGTTTGGAGGAAGAAGGCAGCAGCATTTGCTGTGGTCATTACATTAATTCAGGTTTATTCATTTCTTTTACTGTTGCCCAATAAAATGTTTCTGCTACTAAAAATGACGTTTCATTATTATTTAATTCCAGCTAACACAACCTAACCTGAAATTGACATTATAAACATGCCTTTAGTCTAGTAAAGACGTGACTTTTCATTCCACAGCCCGCTGGGGATCAGCGTTTTTTGGATCTCTTGATAATACATTAAGTTAGACAATAGGAAAAATATCACGTAATATATTAAGTTTTTTATGAATAAACGTATCTAGCTAAAATATTTGTCGGATAAAATTGTAAAGTTCGAAAATTCAACTCTTAACTGGGAAAGGCGCCTGTAATTTACACTGCGGCAATTAAAACAGAACATACGTTTATCAAGTCACGGCCTACTACAAACGGGTAAGCATTCGATATATTTTTTGTTTGTTATAAAAAGGTCTTACAAATGATTACAATAAAGAGAACAAAAATGCTGATTTTCTGCTTCTCCAATGAACTACATTTTCCAACTAATGAATCGGCTGTTGCTATTTTACTTTCAGCGCTCAATTTTGAAAAGCAAGAAATATGAAAAACAAATCAAATAACGATTATGATCAAAATTTCTCTTCCGATTATACTTTTTAAATATGAATGTGAAACATAAAAAAACTATAAATAATTGGAATAAAAATTTATATCCTGATTATGTAACATGCAGCGAGTTGTACGCCAATGGTCTGAGGTTCAAGTTCCAGTACCAGAACATCGTATTTTTAAGGGTCGTTCTGCCTACAAAATCTTCTCTGAAATAGAAGTGTTTACACTTCCCGCGGTTCGGACCCCACGTGCGCTGTAGGTCCTCTATGCCTGGGCTACTTTAAAAGGCGCAATGCAGGCATAGGAGAGAAGATCGCTACGTCACGTAAGGGATAAGATATTTTAAAGGAATGTAAATGTGCGTTCGTATTTTTATTTCCTGGTTATACATTATTTTGTTTAAAATGGAAGCTTATAAATTAACACGTTTAAATACCCGAAACTGATGATGTGTAAAATGTATTTCTGTATTACTATTATTGTAAGTGGAAGTGCAGATAAATAAATAAATTAGGTTTAAAGATTTAAATATGTATATCCTAACAACGAGCGCTATATTGATATAGTGCTCTTTGATCCTACTAAATTTTAACAGAATTCTTTTAATAAGTAAATAAGATTACAACGCTTTGCCTTTTTACTTAGGCTAGTGTGACACGCCACGGATTTTTGTACAAAATATGTATTACAGGAATTAAAATATTCTGAATAATTCTGTCTGAGCATGCGCAAATAGATCAAAACTCCGTTGAAACCTATGAGAAAACTGTCAAAATAACCATGTGACTATGGATAAGGTAGAAACATAATGAGGAACAGTATTAATTTGTTAGTATCTTGCATTATATTTTTTTGCGTGTTTATAAGTTATATTAAGTGTAGGTAGGGTTAGCATCGGCGCGGTGGCGTAAGCACATGCTAAAACATTTAACTCTCTGCCCTCTGTGATCATAGATGAACACTAAAAACTGTTAGTTTCTGAACAACATTCTGCAGATTTTAGAGCACGAATTTTGTACAAATGTTTGTATAAATATTTTCAATTATTTGCCTTATCAAACAGACACAATAAAAACAAACCCAGAAGACAAACAACGCCGATGGAAATTAACAGCTCTATTATTAAATATATGTATATATAAATTTGTTGCTTACAAAAATTTTTTAGAATTTGCCGTAAAATAATTAAATCAATCCAGCGAATGCCAATCGCGATCGGAACTTGTTTTCAAGTGTATTTCTCGATTCGCATTCGTTTTTCTCCTGTTTTGAGGGAGTTCACAAATGAACACAATTAAAGAGGTCAAACAAATGAAGATCGTGACCACAATTTGTTTCTTAATCAAGTAAGCGTTTTCTTTTGATTTGATTGGCAAGCTGCGGTGAATATTCAAATTTTTCCCGCTGATTTTTTAAAAACCAATTAAAGAGGTCAAACAAATGAAATTCGCAGTCACATTTTATTTTTTAATGGGGGTTGTCTTTTATTTTTACTTTGTTTAAATAGTTCGCGCAAAATTTTTAAAACCCAATTAAGGAGGTCTATAATTTTGGCAATGGGCTTTTCAAATTAGGGGTTTTTTCACTTTCATTTAAGCAACTTGAAAATAGGACAGCCAAACAAACGTTTTATGCAATATTTATCTTCTGTTTTTAGAAAGCGTGCGTAATCGAATTTAAATTTTTCCCGCTCGATTTGAATAATAGCACAATATTTGCTTTGTTCAAGTCACGACTCAGACCTACTTTCAAGAACTCCCATAAAAACGGGCGATTGCGAAAACGACATACAAACGAAAAGCGGCACAGTGCGAATATTTAAAAAAATTCTTTGGTTCTTTTCTCAAAAACGGCTCAATATAAAGGAATTTCGTTTTCACTATCTTTGAAAAAGGCTCCGAAGGGGCGAAGCCTTTCTGGATTTGCACACTATCTAGTGCAAATTCGAAAGTAAGCAAGCGTTGCGAATTAGATCACGTAATCTTGAAATTTATGTCACACAGACTTACACTTTCGAAATTAAGCCATCACACATCACTCGTTCCACTTTGTAGCTGGAAGCTTCCAAAAAATTCATACCAGTTCCGGTTCCCCCGGGCCCATACCAGTGGTATCGCCGCCGGAAAATTATTTGTGAAGACGTGGTGGTAGGTACCAGCAACAAAAGCTTCGTTTATAGCGAGCGCGCGCGGAATACTGGCCTCCAGTTGTTGCAATGAATCATGTGCCTGGCACGTGCTTGGTAGTTGTCCAGGGCTCCACGATATTAGGTTGACGTTGTGGGAGGCTTTGCACTTGCGAGCTGCAACCGATCGAGGTCAGAGACCCGCGGGCAAACGACCTGAAGTGCGGCTCGGAAGGGGCACCAGAAGGACAAATGGGAGAGAGATCCTACGAATTCTCGCGGGCGCAGATAGGAGAGGAGATGCCTTGGCTGTATACCCACGGCCTGCTGCGACTAGCGAGAGTTCGATGTGCAAATTCGAGGACGTGAACTCTTTCCACGGTTGAAAGTGAAAACGCAGAGGCGTAGACGCGGGCTGGGTCAATAGCAACAACGTTACGGCGTGGTGTAGGAATTGTATTCGTAGTCGTTTACGTAAACACGTGCTATAAAGACCTGCATGAGTTTAAACACATTCCTTTGGCCAAATTAGTATGAATTTACAGGTTACTTAGGTTCTCCTCATTCGAAATACAGAGAAACCAGGGATGAATTAGTTATTCGATTAATTCTGTTTCTCATAGGTTTTCAGATACCGCGTCTGATAAACTGCGCCAAAAGTTATCTAATGAGTTTAAATCTGGGGACTGCGCTGGCCAATCGACCCTGTCTATCTTATTATAAAGGAGACACCCACCTCCCTGAAAGTACAATGCGGTTGTAGAATGTCCTCCCCTTACTAACTTTTGAACGACTTGATATTTCTTCACAACATTTTGAAAATTGCGGCTAGGCGCCATCTTTAAGCATCTTTTTAAATGGCAATGGGGGTCGAGTGACACCTCATGTGAAAGGTCTCTTTGAGTAGAGTATAATTCAATATTTTGGGAAAATTTTATAGGTTCAGAAACAAATGACAGACTTCCAAATTATCTGTTTCTGATATTAAGCAAAACGCTAAAAAACAAAAGAAAACCATTGAAATAATTAGTCTTTCTGTTCTGTCACTTTAATTCAGTTACTGTGTCTGCTCACATTTGAATATTGAATGCTAAAACCGGTGATATTAACAATAATTATGGCGAATGTTCGAACTTTGCAGGAAAATACTGACAGTTTTTATTTTTGCTGAAGCCAATCGAATCTTTCACGAAGCCGAAAGAATATTTAATGAACGTTTCCCGACTGTCCTATTTCGAGGATGTATTTAAGAGCTTGTGCAAAAATTTAAAACTGGAAGTGTGCAAAACAGGAAAAACCCTGGACGACCCGCAATTTCAGAAGACAAACAAATTCAGATAGTCGGTGAAATGATAATACATTTTCAGCAATCAACTTCAGATGTAGCTGCGATATGTGCTGTATCGGCGACCCCTGTCAAAAAGTTTTTAAAACGGCATAAGTTCCATCCATACAAAATGAAGATTTTACACCAGCTGATTGAAGATGATGCGGATAGACGCATTGAATTTTGTGAGGTCATGACCCAAACCATTGCAAGAAACCCATCCTACCTTCGCAATATCTGTTTTAGTGACGAATGCACATTTTGTAATGGGTTTGTTAACAGACAAAATGTAAGATATTGGTGCGATGAAAATCCCCATGTTTTCGGGGAAGGTCACCCCTAATTTCAGCAAAAATTGAATGTGTGGATAGAAATACTTGGCGACCATGTCGTAGGTCCCTATTTATCGACGCAAACCTTACTGGTATGCCAACTTTCCTTTTTCATTCTGGTTTGCCATTCATGAGTTGTTTTGGTGTTGTTTTTTCCCTATTCTTTCACATATCCCAGCCGTTTTAATCTCTTACATTTTATATGTTTAATTATATCAGGTTCAGTTCATCATATAGGGCTTTAATTTCGAAGTTATAGCTCTTCCTCTATTGTCCTCCTTCTTGGATTGGGCCATAAATTTTCCGCAGAATTTTCCTTTCGAATGTTTCTAATCTCTTTTCTTCTTTTTTGTTTAGACACTATGCTTCTGATCCGTTTGTGATTACTGATCTAATTGGCGTTTTATACAGTTGCACTTTTGTCCTTCTTCTGATTGCCTTTGACTTTAGTAGCTTAGCCAGTCCATAATAACATCTGTTTCCAAGTATTATTCTTTTCTGGAAAACCTCATCCATCCGTTAAAAGTTGAGATTGCTGAAAATAATCCAAACGAATTTAACATGGATATTATATTCCAGCAAGATGGCGCTCCTCTGCATTTTAGCAGACAAGTTCGCAATTATCTCGATGCAGCGTATCGTCGACGATGGAACGGTCGTCGTGGTCCAACAGAATGGCCTCCGCGATCCCCTGACCTGACTCCGTTGGACTTTTTTTTGTGGGGGTATCTTAAATCGAAAGTTTTTCAAACAGAACCTGATCTCTTTTGGATTTACGACGTAAAATAACAGAGGCTTGTGCAAGTATCAGAATTGAAACTTTCCAGAAAGTACGGGAAGAGATCTTAATTGGGTTTTTCTATTGCCAAGAAGTTCAAGGAGCACACTTTAAACATTCATTAAAATAGTATTAGTATTCAGTTTTTGTTGTATAAAATAAGTTTTGTTGTGTTTCAGAATCTTCTTTATTCTTCAATGATGAACATGTCGAAAGCTTACCTTTTTTGCTTTAATTCTTAGTTTTTTCCATAAACTTCTTATTTTCAATTATCTGACATTTTTTTCTGGATGAATATCTTTTTATGAAACTCAAAGATCAGACGCAGAATTAAAATATGTACCTTCCAAATGAGGTGTCACTTGCCCCCATTGCCTTTTAAAAAGATAATTCAAGATGGCACCTAGCCGCCATTTTGAAAGTTATAAAATTTAAATATGTACTAAAAAGTAGTATTTAGCCTTCCGTTAAAGCACACAAAATTTTGTGAAGAAATATCAAGTCGTTCAAAAGTTAGTAGGGGGGAAGACATTTTACAACCGCACTGTATATTATACCTACATTGGCGCTTGTTTTCCGTGCTGACATGCGCAGAACTATTTCTGTATTTATTTTACGAATTGAACGCATTTGATGCTGTAATGTAGCGGGACCTGAAAAATCTAGTCTTGATGAAGAAATATAACCCATCGTGAAAAACATATCCGTAAATGTGCAGATAATTAGTAATGTTTTGAGCTTATAAAAATTCCAACGCCCTTTCTGCATCCTACATTCGTTTATTTATATATGAATTCATAAAAGAATGTTTTATAATGGTCCGCTGAATGACCGCATAAATTGCAGTTGTAACACTCTGGTAAAATTCACTTCATACCACTAATGTTTGGTACAGATGTGGTTGATAAGCCCATAAGGGAGTATCCAAAAAAAACCTTGATTTTTTTAGGGAAAGTTCTAAAATCGAGTTTCACCGGCAACCTGCATGTTAAGCGTCGGTTCAAATTACAAGGCCGATTGCTGCAATAACAATGTTTGCGTTAAGCAACGAAGGTGTCGCAACTTCCATGCATTGCCGAGTGCAAAATTTAAAGAAATGTAGTTCCTTCCCGTCAGCTATAAATCGCCACGACATTGTTGATGTTATGACCTACCTACCTGCATAACTTTAGAATGTACTTAGCAATAAACTCGTAAACATTACGCAAGGATTTCATAAACGCAGACGCTGCATTTTCATTTGCAACAACAGTTGAAATCGGACTAAACTACCCGTAAAAGTAAAATTGATGAAACAATACAATCCCTAACATACTGCGGGGCAAAGGATCCAGCCGTAAGAGAAAATATTTATTTTATTCAGCCTGTAAAAGCGACCATTGTATCACGCTAAACTGACCACTTTACCCCGGTTCCTGGTAAAATCATCTCAATGTAATTCTATCTGCATACACCTGTATATTGTGTCCACTCATCACTTCTAGGAAAATATGCTACTTTAAATACTTTACTCTAAAGCCACCATTTCCAAAAATGATTTTAAAAAATTTCCGTCGTTTGTGTTTACCGGCCTTACTGTATGGCTTTCTAATACCCGCACTGGCTGGCAATATTAGTTTTGTAGCGGCAAGTTCCAAGAATTTCACTGTGTTCATAAATTCCTGGGACCTACGGAATGCGTTACTACAGCAACGATGTTTTCTCAGCGGTACGAACAATGGAATCAGCTTTCTCTAAGAGGATGTCAGGTCCGCTGGGAATGCAAGACGGGTTTAAAAACGCATCCCAACAATGCCAAGACCACAACTCTGACGCCGGCATACTAGGAGAGGTCGATGGTATTCAAGTTATTCATATTTCGTTATTATTATTTTGCATTGTCGTTGTTATTCGTTTATCATTAAAAATCTTTTATTACACGCAGGGTGTATATTTATTTAGCGCAACAAACGTTAAAGTTTTAAATTTATACCCACTTACACACAACTATTTAAACCTTCAAGAAATGTACCTTTATGAATCAATATTTTACTTTCCCTGTCTGTACCGTAGCATAGGGCCGTCTACTTGAAAGCTAGAAAGCGAATTGTAGCCAATGTAAAAGACAACGCGGTTAGAGGACGACCAAATGAATTGGTTAGAGAAGTTTGACTTGTTTCTGATTTTACGAAAATGTTTGAATTTGTTTGGTAAATATTTCTTGGATAATATGTCTACTACCCAAGTAAAACTGCATGCAGAAAGGTCGCATATTAATGTACCTATGGTGACAATAAAAAACATAAATTGTAATATATGTTGGGTAGCCACTTAAAAAATGGCAGTTTATCCTACTATTAAACAGCGTTCTAATCAGGATTGAAACTAGCAGAAATGTCTTGCAGGAACGCAATTGGTTGAGCGCTAATAAAAACGAAGCGTAACAAGGCAAGCTTGTGACGTACGTGTTGGTTTCATGTGCAATGGACGAGTACTGACCGTGCTTCTACCTCTCGCCGACCTCTAGCCATAGCCGGACAGGCATATAACGACCAAAGACTTTAGTGAGAAATCTTTTGTGTTCATTTTGATTTCACATATTTTTTGCAGATGTTTTACGAAAATTTAACTATTATTTTTCTTTATTGGCTGGAGATTTAAAACCAGAACTGGGTCCCGTTTCCAAATCTTATATCGGAAAGGTTCCGGAAAGTTCTGGATTACTTTAACCCCTTTTGGTTAAAAAATGCGATGTCTAAACTAATCACTTACTTATAAATTGAGGGAAACCCAGTTTAAACGAACTTTTTCACATATTTTTCAGCGACCCTCTGTCTGTTTCAAAAGGTACTTCATTTTTTTTAACGTAAATTAAAAGAAAACCTACCACATTTAACAGCAGATTATTTAAATTTAAACTGGTTGTAATACTGATTCTTAGAGTGCTTTATCTCTTACGAGACGTAGCGATCTTCTCTCCTATGCCTGTGTTGCGCGTTTTTAGAGTGTCACAGACATAGAGGACCTACAGTTTAACGTGGGCTCCGAACCACGGGAAGTGTAAACATTTCTACTCCAGAGAAGATTTACTAGGCAGAATACCTCGCTGGTTCGCCATTGCCTTGCGATGGAGAACGGCCCTTAAAAATCCCCACGTTCCGGTGCAGGGAATTGCACCTAGGACCTTCAGCGTAGAAGTCTAACGCGCTAACCTCTAGCCCACGGCCGCCTAATAATAATAATAATAGTAATACTGATTGACCAACCCTTATTCTTGATGAAGAATTCGTATTTTTTTGCATGGAATTTACACATTATTGAAATTTTGTAAGCATCAAAAAACAAATTATTAGCATGAAGAAAGACGGACGCCGTGGCGTGTATTACGCTAGAAGTACAGCAGACGATCGATAACGTGAAGTAATTCAGACCCGAGTGTGTTCACATCATCGAAATGTTGACATTAGCGAGCATGATTTTGTTAATAAGCAAATTATTAAAAGACACGTTTAATAACACAATTAATATTTTTTTGCTAATTGTGTCGCTACATTATAAAAACAATGAAAATGGAAGTGTTTAGGTTATCGAGCTGTACAGGTTGTTTACGTTATCGGGCGTCCCATTTGATCCTATAGTAAGAATTTTGTGTTTACATTAGCGCGATGTGTCAATTGTCCGGTGTTTGCGTTATCGAACGTCTGCTGTAGTTATTTCTAGCGTCACGTCCGTCGTTCGTCGTTAGTTCCTTCTTTCAAATACAGCTAAACCAAGCATAAGCAAGAAATTCAAATAATTCTTTAGTTTCTTCTAGATTGGACGTTTGATATTCTTTGCATTGATGTCTAGTAAATTCAGGTCTGGGGAATGCGAGGGCCAGTCCATCCTGTTGATTTTATTAGACGTCATCCATGATTTAACTATTTTTGCTCTATGGCAATGATCATTATCGTCCTAAATTACAGGCTCTTTTTCTTCAAACACGTCTGTCCCACTTGTTTTGCAATACTCTACGGTATTTTGTGGAGTTTATCATTCCATAGACCACATGCTCGACGGCCAACTCCTTGAGCCACATGCAACAATAACCTAAAAGAGGTTTGAAGTCTATTTAATGTGCACATTTTATGGCATTCTTCTGCAGGAAACCATCTAATGTGCGTAATTTCAGCATGATTGTGGATGTTAAAAGTTGTTTCACGCTGTGGATTAGTTCGAATGTTCTTCGGCCCATAGCAAACGGTGCCCTTTCTTCTAAGAAAGGGGATGCTGCTTGCTATACATGCTCTAAGTAGTCTTCCTCTCAAGATATATTTTTATCACCTAACTTTATGATATGTTTGTGTAATAGTACTTAAGTAACTGCTTTGTCTTTTACGAGACGTAACGATCTTCTTTGCGGTGTCTGTTTTGCGCGTTTTAAAGCATCGCAGACAGAGAGGACCTACATCTTAGCGTGGGCTACGAACTAGGGGAAGTGCAAACACTTCTACTGCAAAGAATTTTTTTTCTAGACAGAATACGTCGCTGTTTTGCCGTTGCCTTGCGAGGGAGAACGGCCGTTAAAAATCCGATGTTCCGGTACTGAGAATCGAACCCAGGACCTTCAGCGTATAAGTCTAACGCACTGACCTCTAGACCACGACCGCCTCATTTTTTGAATTTGAATTGAATTTTAGAATGTACAGACTCAGCTAAATGATAGTAGGTATTAACATGAGATTTGTACGTTTTACTTTTCATTTTCATTAAGTAATAAACATCATTGTATGCTTATACTTTGTACTGTTACGTATAGATATATGAGCTATACGCCTGTATAAGCTGCGTACTGGTACGAAATAGATAATTAAAAGTGAAATATTGAAAAACTAGGAGGTGTATTTTAATGGTTGGAAAACTATCCGCTATCCTAATATTCCAGACATCTAATAATTCGGCTAACGGGACTATACGGATGTCGAATACTTCAATTTCGAACTATTTGATTTTCGAATATCAATCTGTTTTATTATTATATATATTCTGTTTCAGAATTTGCCTAAATGTCGCTTCGTCAACTTCAAGAAGATAACCCAGCTTAACGTTAGCCCCAAAGCGGTTAAAAATCTATTATAATTAGTAGAAGGGTATGATTTCGTTGTAGCACGGTATGCACAAACAAATGATAAAAAAAAACTCACTCCTGGGGAAGTCCCCCACACTTCTTTTCCACGGTCGGCAGAGTAGGCACCAAGCCTACGGCCAGTAGCACAGCAATATTGCTACCCTCGCTGAGGGTTTCTTCTTGGCTGGAGCCGAAGGGTAAGTTGATTTCCGGCAAGGCGCCCTTCTTCAGCCGGCACCTGGTTGGCAGCCCTAGAAGTTCGTGTTGGACGTCCCGTTCGTAGCTAGTGTCGGTGAAGTGACGGGAGCATATTCTCGCTGTGGCGCAGTTGTGCACTTGGCGACCGCACGCCCTCAACCACTTGGAGCGGGTTGAAGGGTCACCCGGGAAGCGGTGGTAGCGCACCGAACCGCCCTTTGTCTTTCGATGGGTGTTGTTGCAATTCGCAACCGCACACTGTGGCATCGTTGATCAGTTCACATTGTCGGGGCTGGTTTGCAAAGGTGATGCCGGACCTTCAGAGCACGAAGGGCACAGACACGTTGTGAACTCGGTATGTTTTCTGATACCTACGTGCAGTAACTGATAGAGTTTGAAAATAGGCTTGTGTGCGATTTGTGACTAATTTGCTGTTGCAAGGTCACCACACGTGGTCGCCTCAACGAACTTATGGCGCCTTAACGATTTCGAGCTCGAGGATCATCGCGTTTTCTTTTGTTTGTGGTCTGTGTTTGGTTGGAATTTGATCGATTTTATTTATATTTTTTTCGAATCAACATGAGGCCATCGCCCAGGTCTATAAAATTAGACAAATATTCGTTATGGCGACCATGCATGTAACGTTAACAATGAAATTTTGAAATTCATATTTGTGCTTGCAAGGTGAAATTAAAATCTATACCTCAAGGTAGTTTACCTATGTTTTGTTAGAGCTTGCATCCAAATGTTAACTTGTCTAGTATGAAATTAGTATTTAGAAGCTACGACGGAAATTTTGACAATCCAACTCGTCCCAATATTTCTCTTCCTTGGATTTGCTCGAAACCTTTGATTAATTATAAGTGCTTTGAATGTTACTGAAGGTACGATGCTACTATTATGCTTTTCCATCTAAATTTCCTCGAACCGGACGTCCTTATATTAAAATTCGATTCCAATAGCCAAAACTGGTCAGGCTGCCGTCCTATAATTAGAGGAATGTGACAACTGAATTTCCAAAATAATATTAAGTCGACGCTTTCGAATATGAAACACAGTTGATCAACAACATTAGCAAGCAGGACGCTGGCGACGATATGAAGTTACAATAATTGCCAACCGATAACGAATAACAATGACCTATATTGATAAAACTTGTCAGAAGCTAAGATATTGCGTAACATTCTAGTTATTTTCTAGTTTACTACATGGTAATTGTTAGTCAAAGCCAATCAAATAAAAGAAAATAAAAGCGACGATCTGACTCATTCGGTTTTGACGGAGTAGCTCCCGAACATGCAGTTTTCGCCCCAGTAAAACCTCACTTTTTCAAAGTTATCAATTCTAAATATAATTGTGAATATATTTGGAAATCCGCAAGAAAGGTCAAATTGTTGGATTTTTCACGAGAGAAGCGAATCTAGTCATTTCTGGCCTAACATCATCAAGTAATTAGCAAAAATCCTTTTACTTTGACCCCTTCTCTGTACCCAATTACCACGGTTACCTTCACCTAACTGCAATTATAGGAAATGATCGTTTGCAAGGGATAAAATCTTTACAAGGTCTTCAATTCGAGAACCTTCACGACGCAGCGTGAAAATCACCAGCACGCCATAAAATAATCTCTTTATGTTGCAAGCCTTTCTTCGGCACTTTCCAACTGTTCCTTTCTCGGCTATTTTACCGGACAATTAATTAAGAAGTTTGTTTAGCAAGTGCAATAATGTGGTTGGATGCTGAACAACTTAGAAAATAATCAATGATTCAGGTATTACCGGTAACGATCGCAGCAATACACCTTGCAAGCACAAGGTTCACCAGTCTTGGTGTTGACCTTTGCATTTTACATTTCAACTTCCTACCTTCTAGAAGTTGCCTACTAGAAATATTCTGTTTTGCCTCTATCTCAGGTACTGCGCGAGGTTTTTCCCTAAAGCCGCCTCTTAAAGTCCGACCGAGCAGAGGTTATGACTAACTTTAATAACACAACTGACTAACGTTAGTAAAACAACGGGATGACGTTAGAAAAGCACCCGGCTTTCGCGTATTAGTACCGGCGACTCATTACCACACACGTCATTAGTTGTACCACCTCAAAATCGATACCGATCAGTATTTCCGCTTTATCTCCGCGTAAGCAGAACCGACACCCTTTCGGCTCCTCTACCTCGCGTAATGCGGCTAATTTACGACACTTCCGGTTGGTAGCACCGCACTGGCGCCCTTCGAAGGACCGCCGC
This sequence comes from Limonius californicus, assembly GCA_014611495.1. Taxonomy (NCBI): domain Eukaryota; kingdom Metazoa; phylum Arthropoda; class Insecta; order Coleoptera; family Elateridae; genus Limonius; species Limonius californicus. Next base: position 31,691 of record JABXWE010005712.1, on the reverse strand, counting down.
CGTTATCAGCGAGATGGTACCGTCCCAACAATGCACAAAATTATGTAACGCTGCACTCAAGCCGTTCGTCGGGCGTGGAGAATGCACGGAATGAGGCTACATGGAACGCAAGAGGACACGAACTGACTCAGAATAGGCTGCTGTTGCGCGTCCCTCCCCCCGCCGGCAATCTGAGCACCGGTGACGTCACGGGCGTCTCCGCCGCATCGGTGATCGCCGCGTCGCTCGTCCATCGATCCCTCGCTACGAACGTGGGATGTTACCATAGAATTGCATTTCCTGTTCCCGTGGCGGATTCAAATTCGACCGGAGTTTCCGCGGACGCGACTTTTGGCCGTTCGCAATCCGGGAACTACTTTCTGGAGCGTGATTGGACACGCCGCAGTCCAACGGGGCCGCATTCGCGGGATGCCGATCTTCGTTCGAGAAGAGAGCGGCTAGGGCGAGGCAGGTATGGTCTGAAGGGTGGTGCTCACATATATATTGATCGAGATGAGGAGGTCCCAGACTGCGGCGGCTGCTTCATGAGTCAGCGACCCTTAATTGCAGCTGGACAGATATCTTGTGCGTGGCCTGTTATTTAATGTCATTCCGGGGGGTTGAACCAGAAAAAGGGACGCCACAACGCTTATACACGCAAATATACACGAATTTCATTCCTAATTATTCATTTAATCGAATATATTCTAGAAAGAGGGGGTAATAATAGTGGGGATTACTTATTCTTATGGCCGTTTTGTAATATATACTAAATATATACATATTATACGGTGTAAAATTGACTACCTGCACAAAGTTGGTCAAAGTGACCCCCGCTAGGTCATACTTTTTCAATGTAATTTTTTGTGTATTTATTGATCAACTATCTATAGTGACCAGTGACTAGTTTTAATGAAACATATTATTATACCAAATGCATCCCTCTCATTCTCATTTGCACCTCTTATATAAAAAGATCCTTAGGGTTTTGAATGTCTGGAGATACCTGTAATATTTTTTAAGAAAATTTTGGACAAATATTGTTTAATATCATTGGGACGGGTTGAACCACGAAAAAATACAATACACGAATTTCAATCCTGATTATTCACTTGGTCTTGATTATTAACGTAAGCGTTGGTTTTTACATAAATACTACATATGTGTTATATATAGATATTATACAACGGAAGTTGTAAAAAGTGACCGCCTCGATAAACTGGCTGCGTTGCGTTGGCCACCAGTAAAATATCATTTCAATGTAATTGTTTTTAGTAAATATAAAAACCACCCATCTAATCTGGCAACTTTTAAGGAAACACGCCACATATTTAAAATGCATTAAAATAACCAATATCCAAAGATGCTTCTATTGGTAATTTAAGCGCATTTGCATTTAAAGTCCCGATTTGCGACATTTAAGTTCTTAAAAGGCTGGAAATATCTCTATTGTATTCTAAAAAAAAAAAAAACTCTTAAACAATTGATATTTAATGTCATTTCGGGAGGTTGAACCAGGAAAAGGGACGCCACAACGCTTATACACACAAATATACACGAATTTATTACTAATTATTCATTTAATCGAATATATTCTACAAAGAGGGGGTAATAATAGTGGGGATTACTTATTCTTATGGCCGTTTTGTAATATATACTAAATATACATCTTATATATACAAATTATACGGTGTTGGTCAAAGTGACCCCCGTTTTTTGTGTATTTAGTGATTAACTGTCTATAGTGACCAGTGACTACTTTTAATAAAACATATTATTAAGTCAAATACATATTTCTCATTCTCATTTGCACCTCTTATATAAAAAGATCCTTAGGGTTTTGAATGTCAGGACATTGCTGTAATATATTTTCGACAAATACTGTTTAATATCATTAGGACGGGTTGAACCACGAAAAAATATAATACACAAATTTTAATCCTGATTATTCACTTGGTCTTGACTACTAACTTATGCGTTGTGGTTTTTACAGGCCACTGGTAAAATATTGTCATTTCAATGTATTTTTTTGAGTGTATATAAAAATGAAACACGCCAAATGTATCTCATTAAAATAACCATTATCCAAAGATGCTTGTATTGGAAATTTAAGCTCATTTGCATTTAAAGCCCCGATTTGCGACATTTAAGTTCATAAATGGCTACAAATATTTCTATTGTTAAAAAAAACTCTTAAACAATTGTTATTTAATGGCATACCTGGTGGTTGAACCACAGAAAAGGGACCGCACAACTCATGTATACGAATTTCAATCCTCAGTGTTCCTTCAGGCAAATTTATTTTACGAACGAGCAGCAGTAGTAGTACGGATTGCTAATTTTTATGTTGTTTTTAGTGTGTATATATCTATATATATATTGTATATACAATGCTGTGATATTATAATGGGGGGGCTTAAATACTAATTGGGCAAAAGTGCCATCTAAAGGTTTTATTATGATTTGTTGTATAAATTAATAATATTTCAAAAATGGGTTTTGACAGCATGACAGTTTTCCCATCTGTCATAATCTTTGTATTTTCATTGGTAGTTAAGGTAAATTAAAAAAAAAAGTTTGTTTTTGTTTGGGGGTTTGTTTTTCGTTTTTTTTTTCTTAAATTTGGATTATAATGTAAAAATGTAAAATGTAATATATTTAAAAAGGGAATACAGCATCATTAAACGAAATGTGGTTTCAATCGTGCGCAAGTAAATCATGGTAAAGTACGATGTGTCGGGAGGAGCCGGGAGTTCACGGAGAGCTGTACCAACCAGATGGCGGTGTATGCAGTCTGGGTACCAGATGAATAGCAGTCCAGGGGCATTTTAGCGTGCCAAACTGCAGTGTAAAGGTTGGTGCTGATAGAAGATAAACTAGTTACAGTGACATTAAAGCAAAGTGACGGTTCTACGAATTTGCACGTTTTATTAATTTTTTGTTGAACGTTTTCAATTTTTTTTGTACGAGACGAAGCCACGAGTAATTCCCTGAGATAACAGTTTTATGTTTGAGCTAGTTGGCATAAGTTGTTTGTTTATTCCATGACTTTTATAAATACAGCAACTTCTCGTCGCCACCAACGTGGGGCGATAATTATAATTATTTAAGGATAAATAAACATAGCAATATATATTGTATACACATATTATACAATGGATCCTGTTAAAGTGAGACCTGGGCACCGTGACCTATCCTAGTATTTCGTTGTGACGACCACCTAGCTTTTTCAAATACATCTTTCTAAAGCGACCGTAAATTATACATTCATACTGAAATTTTAGACTATTGCACTGCTTATTTCTTTCAAGAGAAGAATTCGTATTCATTTATAAACAAGTACTTTAAAAAATATTAAAAGTGCAGGAATTCTTACGTAAAGGATAAGTTTTTCAGGACTGTTTTCGAAAAATGTCCAGAGAATTCTGGCAGCGTTCATTAAGTACTACTATAATCGGGTGGCCCTTCGCAGTACGAACCACCACAACACTTGTATAGTTATATTGCTCTCTTTCTAGCTCCTTAGTTCGTATAGGCTAGTAGAGCGAGCGCAAGTCTTGCAGATTGCCGCTTTAAAGTTTATGAAATGCACTGCGGCGACTGGTGAAACGAAAAGAGATAGCACTTACAGTGTTCAGTGATTCCAAAACAGGTGATAATTTGGGCGAATGCTAAACGCTATTACGACAAACATATCCGGCGCGAAGGTTTTACTGATGAGCAAGTTATAAAAATGTGGGAAAAAGCTTTAAATCACTGCGGTGAAACTGAATGAAAAAATTGTGTACGACATACAGAAGATCTTATAAAATCTTGGTGACATCCTGAAATTATTGTTGTCGAGGTGGAACCTTTATTAATTAATTTGGGTGAAGATTCATCGGAGAGTGAAGACGAGGAATATGAAGACGACAGCGATTAAACTGTGTTCCATGTTAATTAATAATATTTATCTATTTCAGTCATTTTTAATTGTGTGCAAAATATGATACTAATTGAAATTTAATCTTTTAGTCGATGATATTTAGTAATGATAAAAAAATGATACACTCCGGTTTGTGTTTAACCTATTTTAAACTTTGTACCTGATTCACCTTTGTGTTCAAATTATTGCAAATACATAATTAACACTGCATTTTTAGTTATTAGTATTTCAGTAGAAATATAAATAATTTAATATTTGATTAACTCTTACTTAAATTCAAATTTTTAAAAATAAAATTCAATTTCTAGTGCAAATTGGATGCAATAACAATCTTCAAGCTGTCTTTTCTTTGATTTATATTAAGAATATTGAGATTAAACATATTGGTAAATAAATGTTGATTTTTAGTTAACTGCAAAGAGGTTTAATTATTGTACTTTAGTAGCTACATTTAATTGGACACTTGTTTTTGGTCATTGGTTTCTTGAGCACGTGGCCGTCCATCTTAGTTCAACCGGATATTTTACCTGAATAAGATGACACCCGACGAATTTAATTTAGCTTAAATACCAACTGTTAAATTTTATGATGAATATAAACGCTGCAGTTTATTTGTAACATATTCATTAGAAATATATTTTCACTAAATTGGCGACGTGCTTCCTTCTAGTCTCTTGGGTGGTCACTTTGTACAGGTTCTACTGTATACGAAAATAATTAAAGTGATAGTTACAGTACTACGTTTGGTATTTTATTGATAAGAGTTGCAATTGGATATTTGTTGGCTCAGATTATACTTTTGAACTAAAAGATTTCATTTAGGTTTAACTTTAAAAAGGAATACGATATGCACTGTATTATTAGTTAGCCAGGCGCCTGGCTAACGTAAGCGCCCCCGGGCGGTCCACAAAGTAGTTGATGCTGAAACCGAGTACTCTAGTTTGAGGTGGTAAAAATTTAATGCGGAAATGTGGGGCATGTAATGAAAAGACACGTCGGGAAGCAGCTTTAAAGCCTACGATTAAAAGCAACTTGAAATTGGCTGCTTTTCAAGCAAGAACCCCTCCCTGTTGTTTTTCCACTATGTAATCATATGAGGCAAAACTTGTTTGCTTCGCTTCGCCGCACCACCCGGATTAAGGCGAGGGTAATACTGCAGATCGAAGGATTTTGTTGTTTACCTGTCTTTAGCGAGATGTGTGACCTCAGAAACGCCATTAGTGCAAGAAACTTGTTACCCGGGGAGTTATCCAATTAAACATTCAAAAAAAGTGACTCATCTTTGAAATGAAATCTGTGTAACATAAGTGAATTTTTGTTAGCCTAAAATATTTAAGTCTTTGTTTTTAAAATTCAAATGATATGACAATATAAATTCTTACCGCTTCCTTATGCTATTTAAACTTTGCTTGTTTCCACTGAACGATCTCGTACTCAACACAATCTTCCCTTCAGAAAATTCAAATTCGCAATTCGAAACGGACACATTAATTTTCCCAACACTTTTCCTGCTTTCTCTCTCACTTTCATTCAAATTTAGCTTCACTAGGGACTCAATTTTCTTCAACAGTTGGCCTTTGCTCACCGATCCTACCGATAACCTCCTGGCGATCCTAATACTCGACCTACAGGGAGTTTCACCCTTTCTCAACTTCACGGAATCCCACGGGGAATCCCCGCATGATTTACTGCCGCATTTGTTATCGCCGACGCTGTGCGGCATTTTTACTAGTTGGGGCTTTACTTTTCCAGGCAAATTTTTGTCCGGAAGGGCTTGGCTGGTGAGTTTTTTCCGCAGCGGGAGGCCCAGCAGCTCGTGCTGCAAGTCTCTCCGATACGCCGACGATGAAAAATGGTCACTGCAAACTCGCGAATACGGCGGGGGAAAAGAGTTTTTGTTATGCCCGCACAGTTCGGCCCATTTGAGAGCTAAAGTGGGACTAGTTGGGACCATATGGTAGGTTACTTTGGATGTGCGTCGGGTTTTTTGATAGTAATTTCGGCACGTTGTCACAAAGCACTGGGGCATTTTGGAACTAACGCGAAAATTTCCCTTTGGGCTGCTGTGCTGATCACATACTAAACTGCAACTATTATAGCGGTGCGAATAGTTGTGCCCTACAATAGGCAATGGCAAGTTCCCCATCCCTCTGTCTAACCCCAGCAGCTCAAACAAGTATGTTTGATGCCGTAAATCCAACAGGGATTGCAATTTTAATGGCTGAATTTATTATGAAGGCAGCCCTTGGTTCATTGTGCTGTTACCGGTGTGTAAGGGTGAATTTGTTTTATAATCACAGTCAACTGGGGTTTCTAGGTTTCAGTGCAACATCAACTCATGCCTTGATGTACCTTAAGCCGATTCAATTTTCGTTAATCAACTTTTCCGTTCACAAATTTTAATGTAAATTGATCAACTTTTAGAATTAAAATACAATAAAATGAAGCTGATAGTTCGACGGGTTAAGGTAGTCTCCTGCCCAGCATACTTGCAAAGAGGGCTTTCAGAACCTCCTCCATTGTAGGTAATTAACAGGCCATTGGCCTATAGACAGCAGAGGAAGAAGAAGAAGCTGTTGAGAGAAGGTGTAAGAGCGATGTGTTTTATGCTAGAAGCAAGAAAATTTTTCCTTGCATTGCATCGAAACGGTAGAAAAGGCAATTTTTGAAGTTACATTAGAAGAAAACATCAACTAGGACTATGATAACTACTGTTTATAGAATGTCGAGGAATCTCTCAAAAATTACCTGTCGCTTTTAGATACCTCACACTCAAACCTATCATTCAAGTAGAAAGTCGACACGCTTCAAGCAAGAAACTAGCGATATCTTACAGTTGCACGAAATAAGTTCGATGGGTGAAACTTACAATTACAATTCAAACATGGGCTACAAAAGAAACGTGGGATCACAGGTTCCGTTTTGGTTAATCAACCACAGTTGATCAACTTCAATTGAATAGTAAAGGAATACACATAGGTGGGTGATGGTAAAACCATTTTCAGGCCGAGAACTGCTGTTTACTAAAATACCAGCAAGCGTTATTATTTTATGTGGACGTCAATATGTGCTAGCATTTAGTGCAAGATTCTGCAATTAGTATCAATCTGTGGCTGTTAAAAATTTGGCATTGAAATAACCACATTCGCAGCATCCAGATTTATTTATTTATTATTTATTTATTTAATCTCTACTTCACGGCATTTTGGGATGTTAAATTAGTACATCGGTCGTACGATTTATGTTCCACTGCTGGGCACCGGCACTTCTTTCTGCCACGTGCTTCTCCTCAGCGCTAAGGTAGCAACACAGGGGACCTACAGTTCAACGTCAATCCAAACAACAAAAATTCCAGAGCAGGTTTTTGCCATTCAGGCCCCGCGGTTGCCCATCCTGTTGGGGAATTCTTTGTGAATTTCAGCACGTTGTTGTGGTAATGCTGGGGAATCGAGCCTAAGCTATAATCGGCAACTATCACATTCGTCATAATTTACCTATCGTTTTTGAAAAAATCGGTGAAAGATTTAGGGTTTATTAACTAAGGAATAGAAGATCAGAGCCAAGTTCAAAATCAAGATCCTGCGTGATGTTATGTATACAGGGTGTCCCAGAACTAAGGGGCCATACTATAATAGCAGATTCTTTGTGTACAAATATTACAATTTGTCTAATAAATCATTGTCCAAAGGTCAATAATAACCAAGAGACATGGCGTCAAAGTTGATTTTTTCAAATAACTTTTGAAGAAACGTAAATTTTTCAAAAAATCAGGAAGTTAGGGTTTTTTGACACGAGGAATTCCAATTTTAAACAGTTTTCCTATTACGTAGTAGAGGGCGCCACCTTCGACACGTTTTAAAACATCATAACTCTTTTGTGTTTCCAGGTATGATCTTTCTTCGTAAAGATATCGATTTTTCAGCATTTTCTGCGTAAAAATGATATATTTGATTGATGTCGCTACGAGTAGCCGTTTTCGAGTTATTTGGGTTTAAAAGTTTCACTGCATTGCAATCTTATCGACATACAATTTGTACTTAGTCAACAAGGGTGGCTGTGGCTCTTTCCATGGCACTTAAATAAACGTTTTCCACGTCGATGGATTAGTCGTGGCAGTGAGTTCCCTTGGCCACCTCATAGCCCAGATCTTAACCCGTTAGACTTTATTTGTGGAGCGATATGAAATTAATTGTCTGCAATGATGAATGAAATATAGTTCTTACAATAAGCATTTTTCAGTTTCGGATTAGCGCTTTATTTGCATACCACAAACTGAACGTATTTCTGTCTTTGTTAGTTGCTCGCATATACATATTTCCGACAAAGACGTATGTCGTAGTGACATCTGCGAACGAAACAATACCAACACTGTACGTGGGACGTATTCTGTCGACTGACACGTTTAGTAGAAAGAAACAGAGATACTTGAAAAATGTCGCGCTGATGCAGCGAAACGTCATAACTTAAATCAGTTTCCAGCAGTATTTAAAATGTTTTGGAGGTTTATATGGCTATATTTTATTTTCTAAAGTTACCAAAGAGTTTTTATTTACAATGTTGTTTAGTGCTGAAATTTATTTTATACACTTTGGGAACCTTTGTATTTACTGGGAAATAGTTCTGTAGATATTCCGGTTTGTTTGGGTTTGTGAAAATTGGTATTAAGATGTTGAAGGTAAGTTAATAACATTTTTGTTATACAATCATTAAAAGGCACTTACAGTTACTAGAATGTATTCTTGAAAACACGATTGTACTGAGCCAGTTCAATATTGGTTGTTAGTTGGTGTTCAGCTATTGTAAAAAGAAAACGCTGTTAGAAATGTCCGGAAATTTTTTCAACAGTTGTGTTAAATCGATTCGATTATTTTACGTGCGAAAAATACAATTTTGTCCCATTACGCGACGTCGTAGCGGTTCGGGAATGAGTTGCAGATGCATTAAAAATACGTTTACCCACCATACAGAAAATCGTGCAGCAAAGGAGAGACAACCTTCCATTAATAAAAAAAGTGCACAGCTCCAGAAAAAAGTTAAAAACTGAAGATATGCCGGAAACATTAAGAATGACAGTTAGAGATGCAGTGAGAATGAGAATGTACGTTGAAAAAAGTCATTGTATATTTTACTCATACTGTTTACGCCTGTTTTACCATTTACCATTTTCAAGAATACATTCCAGTAGTTGTAATTACAAGGTTCCCAAAGTGTATAAAATAAATTTCAGCAATAAACAACATTGTAAATAAAAACTCTTAGGTAACTTTAGAAAATAAAATATTGCCATATAAACCTCCAAAACATTTTAAATACTGTTGGAAACAGATTTAAGTAGTGACGTTTGGATGCATAGCGCGACATTCTTCAGGTATCTCTGTTTCTTTCTACTAAATGTGTCAGTCGGCAGAACGCGTCACACGTACAGTGTTGGTGTTGTTTCGTTCGTAGGTGTCACTACGACATACGTCTTTTCGGAAATATGAATTCGCGAGCAACTAACAAAGACAGAAATGCGTAAATAAAACGCTATTCGGAAACTGAAAAATGCTCATCGTAAGAACTGTAGTCGGGATGAACTCTTACAGATAATTCAGGAAGCCGCAAATGTTATCAGAAATAGAAACGATGTTTTTTTTAATGTAAGACGCTATCTTAGAAAAGCAAAATGTGTAGAAGTTAATGGCGGTCACTTCCACCACTTGCTCATTTAAAAATGTTTACTTATTTAGTTTAGTTAGTTATTAGAATAAAATGTGCTATGTAAAAAATGGCCATTCATTCTTAATTTCGTACTCAATAGCAAATAATTTTAATCCGAACGCAACCAAAAATTTGAGTTTCTCGCTTCAAAAAACCCTTACTTGCAATTTTTTTTTTATATATTTACATTTCTACAAAAATAATTTGAAAAAATTAAAAATAAAAATTTATCTTCGACACCCTGTATCGTGGTTACTGACTATGGTTTATTAGACAAATCGTAATATTTGTACACAAAAAATCTGGTATTACAGTATGGCCCCTTAATTCTGGGACACCCTGTATATATATATTACGCATAAAGTTCAAACAAAACCAGTTGAAATTATAACAATTTTAAACCGTTAATTAAACTAATAATAAGTTGCCGGTATCGGTTGACTAGACACTTCCAACCCATTACTTAATTTAAGCTACTTGTTTTGGTGGGAAATTTGTTTTTCTTTGACGGAAAATATTGTATTTCATTATTTCAATTGTAATCTTGGTTATCAGCATAAATATTACTCACCATCTGATACTTCTCTTCTTCAAAGCGTTGACGAGGGAGTTTCGCCGATAACGTTTGAAATCGACGATCATATTTTTCTCATCTTTGGTTACGTTTTCGCCCCCGTTGAGTTCACACTCCCCGAGCACGTTCTCCTCCAGGTCGCCGCAATCCAAGACGTTCTCGCGTTTGAATTCGATGTCATCGTTATCATTGTCAACGTGTGATAAGAGCAGGTCGTCGCTGAAGTCGTCTTTGGTCTCTCCCGCCAAAAAGTTCTCGACAGCGTCCTCTTGCGCGAAAACGTCCATACCTTCCGGCTCGAAGTGGACGTTGAGTGGTTTGTCCATTTGCTGACTTTGTTGTGGATGCCCTTAATTTGTTTGGTTATGTCATTGCCTTTTTATCGGTGCACTTGGGAGCGATCACGTTGTCCTTGGGCGCCGCAACGGTACTCATTTCAAGCCGTAATGGCCCATAAAATTTACGACCGGTCGGATTATACGTCCGGTCTAAAAATATGCATAATACGCGGGTAGACCTCACATCACTTCGAATTAACACGAGAAGATTTTCACTGGGGCCCCGAGCGCCACTTGTGCACCGTCTCCGGCTTCCTCGCACTTGCAGGAGGGCTTCGCCTTGACTTTTTCTGAAGGAAGTGTGTTCATACGTCGCAAAATTACTGACCTAAATGTATTGATCATTTCCAACAGTAAAACAGGTCTCTGTTTGGCGAACCATATTCGTTGGCGGCAAAAGGCATCTAGTGCCACCTGCCGGCGAAATACGCAACCATACGGACGTGAATTATGAATAATTATTAGGAATGGGAAAAGGTCATAACCTTGCAAATATGCAGTTCATGGGTGGTGCATTTTTATTTCTTGAATAACCGTATCGTTTACGATTTACTTTATTGTGCAGGAAGCGGGTAAATTCATACTAGAAACGAGGATTTTGAGGTTGGTCTATGGTTGAAATCAGGTCAATATTTCTACCATTAGTGTCTCCTGCAGTGGAAGTGACACGCAAATGCGTTGTCCTTTGTTTTGATACAGGATGATCGGAATTTCGTTGCAATCAATTTTTGACACAGTTTTAAAACGAAAAAATATGTAAAAGCTATATGTTTGTAAAAAAGTATTTTGTGATTAATATATCTAGATCACATCAGAGAGTAAATGTAGATTATGTTGAGTATTATTCAGGCTCTGCTATTAAGTGGGGTAGTAAATGGACGGTAAATAATTTATATCTCTTTATTGTCTGTCAGATAATCGGAAAATCGACAAGTATTGCATTAGTAACTTATTTATTATTAAGGCGAAATGATTTTCCTCATAAATAAATAGATGTCGGGACAATCTACTTTAAAGAAATAACAAAAAAAATACGCGTGGAACTGCTAAAACTGTCTTCCAACAACACATCTATCGATAGTATTCAGCAACACTGAAGTAAAGTATTATGAAATATCCGGAACAAGTAGTATTAGATAGTAACAAAGCGGAACAGAAAAAACAAAATTAATGTACAGGGTGGCCCAGGGCTTTAATATGTATTTAATTCTATATTTTACATCACAAAAGACTCAATAATTAATAAGTAAAAACAACAGATACTATTAATAAGTTCAACATTTTTATAGTTTTTAATAGTGTTTGACAATGACCTGCTATGACGTCGCAATACCTGCTGAGTTACTAAAAACGAATTAAACTGTTAAAACGACTAATAGATGCTTGGAAAACCGCGTTCTAGATCTCGCTCTTTCAAATCATCATCATCATCAATAACATTGTTTTCACTTATTAATTTACAATATTAATTTCAATAGTCGCGCAGGAAACAATCAACAAAACGTAAAAACTCGCCCATGTGTCCAATGTTTGGGTAAAGCAATTTTGTTCTTCTTATTTCGATGTAAGTATGTGTAACTTTCCGTATATTTGGCTTACCATAAAATTCTGATCATAATGGCGTGAAAAACTGGGAATTTGCATAACTTCAATCAATAAATTTGTTAGGTGTATGTGAGTTGTTCGTGTTCGGTAACGTAACGTCTTCAAATAAAATGGTTCTGCTACAGGAACATAATATTGTCTCAACAATTTCAGTTGTAAGTTAGCACCTGCCAAAAAATATTAAAGAAATATATCCGCTTGTATCCCTACCGTTTGCAGTCTACAACACTTACACGAAGTTGATTAACCTCAGCGTGTCGAATACTGTCAATGGTCCCTATATATCTTCAATGACGACTTATTGGAGAAAATTTTCTTCATCGGCGAGGCCTGGTTTTATTTAAATTAATTCGCAAAACATGCGTTTATGGAGTCCGGAGAAGTCTAATTTTATGGTAGAAACACCTTTTCATCCTTAGAAAAATAGGAGCGCGGGGAGGCCATTTTAAGGCGTAGTTGGACCATACTTTTTTCGGTAAAAGTAAGAAAACAGTTTATTTGTTGAATAATCAATGAAATTTTTTCAGGCAGTTTGACTGCAGAAAGGTATCGAGAAGAGATTTTAGGGCTCTTTTTCGAAGAGCTGTATAATGATGATCTCAGATTTGGGTTTTTCCAACAAGACGGGGCGACGGCACACACAACACATGGTACCTTAAATATGATACAAGAATTTTTCGACAGACGAATTATTAGTCGAAACACCAGTAAGCCTTATCCTGCCAGATCCTGCGACCTTATGCCATGCGATTTCTGTCTATGGCCGTATTTAAAGAACTCCATTTTCCAGCAGCCAATACATGACCTGATTAATAACCATCCGTATATGTTAATAAATGTCAGCAGGGTGTCTGGGTGAAGGTAGTGAACATTTCGATCATTTGTTATAAATTCTTTATTTATTGCAATTAAGATATTATCATTTGATGGAAGTTTATTGTTTGTTATAACTATTTTTTAATGTTGAATGCTTTCTTGTCAAGTCTGTTTATAAAAGTAGAGTTAGGTTCGTTTTGTGATATGTTCACAATCAACTTTTCAGCGCCTACTTTAATGTCAGTAAATTCTACCTGTTAATCAATGAATATTTTGAAAAATCTTTGGCTATTTATTTATCAAGCGTCTTTTTAGAAAGAAGGAGTTCATCTTTCAAATGTAGATAAAAATCATCTGAAGGCAATACAAAAAATGAAATGAATTTATGGTTGGCCGTGACTCTTATGAACATATCCTTTGCAACAATTTCGCTATTATATTATTGTGACAGTTACAGTTACGATGTGGGAAAGTTCTGTTCATTGTAGCATGGAAGAAAACGCATAATAATAAAATTTCTTACGAATATATTCGTAAATTCGACTGAAATTCTTAAAAGCTGCGAGCACAATATAGCGGTCAAGGTCGTTCTAAAAGTCGGGTGTTTGAGTGGTCAGAATGTTTTAGAGACGGGAGAACTCGTGAAAAAATGAGACTCATGTACGACTAACCGCAATTCGGTTAATTGTGAAAATAAAGAAAAAGTTAAGCCCTTATTCACCCAGACAGATGTGTATCAGTTTGTCACACTTCTCAAAATTTGCAGAAGGAGTATTCAATGCCCTTATTCATCCAGACAGATGGGTATTAGTTTCTCGAACTTCTCAAAATTTGCATATTCCCGTCGGAAGGATCGAAGACATCATAAAAGATAAGCTAAAGTGTCGTAAGATGAGAGCCAGGTGGATTTTGCGTTAGTAGATTGAAAAATATAAGTTGTGAAAATCGCTTCTTCGTTGCTGCAGCAATATGAGAATCAAGAGAAAAAAATGAATTTTTGGGCTCAAGTATGACAGCTAATGAAACGTGGGGGAATTATTTTACTTTTGAGTCAAAACGTACTATCATGTAGTGATGACACACCACATCTTCAAAGCCAAAGGAAGCAAAACTGCGCCATCAGCTTTTAAAGCGATTGTAACGTTGCTTGGGATTCGCAAAATGAGCTCTTTGTTAATTTCCTTACAACTTATAATTAATCCAGACTATTATTCGACACTTTTGCGCGATAAAGTTAAGCAGGTGATCAGGAATAAATGGAAGAAGACAAACTTGCGTTTGTTTTCTTCAAGACGATGCTTGTCCTCATACTGCTGCAAGAACAATTGAAACTGTAAATAATTCAGAGGGACCTTCTTCCGCATGTAGCATACAGTCTAGTTTAATTTGTATTTGCTTGGTCCACTAAACGAATGTTTAGCCGGGAAAACTATTGAGTTGAATAACGACGTTATCGAAGCTGTTTAATGACTTCTTCCAGGAAAGTTTGACAAAGCTTCCAGATCAGTAGGACAAATACATCGCTACCAAGGGTTTTACATCGAAAACGTAGTAAAGTTTTCATCGTTATAATATTGTAATATCATTTTTATAAATACTATCCTATTTAAATTATAGTATTTCGTTATTTTTGTAATGTGAGAAAAAACAGAAACTATTTAGAATCTTTTCGATAAAACACAGGCTTTCTAAGATTGATGCAATATTGCGAAATGTAACGGATTTTTAACAAAATATTTTTCGCCAGTGAACACGGGGACTAAATATCAGTATTTTAACTACAGAATTTAAAATTTTCGATGTAGTGTCTACAAAAAAACTGTTAATTATTTAATTGGGGGGTAACAGGTGGCGCCAGCACCTAGTCACCCAAATGTCAACCCCACCTGCCCGTGGTACCCCCTGCTAGACGACGAACGGGGCTCTGAGGACCCAGCGTTGGGGGGTATAACTCGATACCAGTTGTCCCGAGGTAACGGAGCCCTCATCGTTGGGCCAATCACCCACTTGAGGCCCACAGATTTAAAGAAACTACGGAACCCTCGGAAATGGACGAATTGATCGAAGACAACAGGCGAGAAACGGGCTACAATTTGCTACGTGGTATAACACTACACTAACAGGGAAGGAAGTAGAGATAACAGAGAAATACAAACTACAAATTCTAGGAATAGCAGAAATCAAAAAGGCAGGGAATGGCATAAAGGATATACACTTAGATTTGGTGGAACTTCAATAGGAAGTAGAATATCGGAAGGAGTAAGAATAATCCTAAACAACGAAATAGAAATGAAGGTGACGAGCTGGGAGACCATAAGCTTTAGGATAATATCTGTAAACCTAGAACTACAAGAAAAAGTCGGCAAGGAACATTTCTACGAAGAACTACAGAGAGCAGTGGAAAAAATACAAAACAAAAACCTACATCTCATTATAATGGGGGATTGGAATGATCATATTGGTAATAATAAAGAGGTAGGATATGAAACAATGGGAGACCAGGGAGTAGAGGGAGGAATAAATAACAACGGATAGCGGATGATTGACTTCTGTATCACCAACGAACTACTAATCGGAAACACTCTGTTTTAAACATAAAACTGTACACAAAATAACATATGATGCCGAATAACTCGGACACAAGAGCGTGGTAGACTATATAACAATAACCAGAAGCATGAGATATCCACTGCAGAACGTAAAGGTAATTAGAGAAGCAGAGCTTAATACTAGTCATAGACTACTGGTAGCAGACACTCTAATCAGAAAACTAAGAAAAGAACTAACAAACAAATATAATAAAATTAAACTAGAGAAGCTAGAAAACCCAGAGACAAGAGAAGAATACGAGAGGACACTGAATATTAAATTACATGCTCTAGAAACAGAAGAAAGGCAATTAGAGACCCCTGGAACCTAAATGAAAAAGGGCACAAATTTAAGGAAACCCTAATACATACGGCTAACGAAGTATGCGGAACAAAAGTAGTAAATCAAAGCGAACAATAGAAAAGAATCCGATGGTGGAACGAAGAAGTAAAAGGCAAAATCAAGCAGAGAAAAGAAGCATGGTGCAAATTCAAAAGAACAAACACCGAAGAAGACAGAGGAGTCAACTATACACAAAAACGTAACCAAGCAAAGGAAGCCTCATGGCAAGAGTTTGGTAGAAAAATAGAGGAGAGCTACATAGAATATCAAAAACAGTTCTGGAATGTGGTATAAAGATTGAAAGGAAATCAAGCAAAACAGATAAGAAATGTAAAGAATCAAAGAGGAGAGCTGGAAACAACGACCGAAGGAGTTCTGAGAGCTTGGCAAGACTACTATAAAACTAAGTTCCAAAACGAGGAAGACCAAGGTAGAGAGCCGGAGGTGAAAGAAGAGAATGAAGAGAACGAAATTGAAGATATCACCGAAGAACAAATCAAGCCTTAAAAACAACACGAAATGGAAAAGCTGCTGGATATGATAACATAACACCAGAATTATTCAAGAAATGAGGAGAACGAATCGTAAAATGGCCCAAGGCAATATTCCAACAGGTCTGGAGAACAGAGCAAATACCAACGGATTGGGAAATAAATATCATTGTGCCCATACACAAGAAAGGAGAAACCACAATCTGTAATAATTATAGGGCAATTTGCCTATCATCAGTTGGAAGTAAATTATACTCCAAAATTGTAGATAAAAATTAAGTAACGAAATTGAGGACAAAGTGGAAGATGAACAAGCGTCCTGACAGACAAACCCAGAACCACATTTTTATGCTCCGAAACATAATAGAAAAAAAAATAGACAAAAATGGAGAAATCTTCTTGGTCTTCCTAGATCTTAAAGCTGCCTTCGACCAGGTACCACAAAAAGTTATATGGGAAGCACTAGAAGAATTACAAACCAGGCAAAAATTAATACGAATAATTAAAAGCATTCACAAAAATGTAGTGGGAGTAGTAAGGGTCAATGGACGTAAGTCAGAATGATAAGGGAGCGAAACAGGGCGAAAGTCTTAGTCCGCTACTTTTCATAGTATACATGAACAGCATAGCCAAAAAATGCAAAAACGAAACTGAAAGAACAAGACTAGGATATCACAATTTAACGCAATTAATGACCCAGGACCTAATATATGCAGACGACATACTACTCGTAGCCGGCAGCACGCGTCAACTTCAGAATAATATAAACACTTGGAAAAGAAACCTTAAAGAAAAGGGGATGGAGATCAATATCAATAAAAGCAAAATAATGCATATCACCAGAGAAGAACAAATAGCAAGAATTGGCATTCAAATAGAAAACAAACGACTGGAGTATGTGGATCAAATGGAATATCTAGGAACGATCATTAACAAAGATGTAAAAATAGAAGAAGTCAGACACAGGATAAACAAGGCAAATAACATTTATTATCAAATAAATAACACCCTAATAGGCAAAAAAGAACCTAGTGTCAAAGCAAAAATGCATCTATGTATAACAATATATACACATACACAACTGTATGGGGCAGAATCGTAGGAAACGAGGGAAAACCATCCAGGAAGTCAGGATATTGGCGAGGCAAAGAAACAAATACAGGAGATGGATCGAGGATCCAACGCCGTAAGGCATAAATGGGATATGAAAAAGAAGAAGAAGGAAAGTGATTTTTAAAATTATTGGCTAATATTCTATAAATATGTATATCACATAGAATTTTAAGACAGTTCGTTAATAATGAACACAAAAATGAGTAATTGTTATTTACTTAAGTTTGTGGGAAATTACCAATTATAGCTAAAGAGCAACTGTTTCGAACCAAGCAGCTTTTTAAATATTACATTGCCAGAAGTAAAATATTTTTAAGGATCCGGAATCTGAAATTAAACATATTTCTTTAGGTTAATTGAAAACCAGCAGCTTAGAAATTTAAGTACAGATTCTGGAAAAGCTCGGTTCAAACAATTATTTTTCGAATAAGAAGTGCAACAGTTTGTTGAAAACTTTGGCTATAACGTCTATTCTCTTGCGACACCTTCTACTAATGTTGAATAACAATTACGACTGTGGACAATGGGTAATTAAGCTTCTTATGGAATATTCAGAAAACCAAGCAGGTATTTCCAATTGTTCAGTTAAGTTTTTGCAAAATTATCGTGTATGGATACTAGACTAGTTTTTGAAACTGTTTTAATATTTTCAAGTATAATCGGTTTTACTTAATAGTTGTCGCGTGTGTTCTTTTAAATCTTCGTAATACAGTGGTGTGAAAAGTCTTGGATTCTTCGCGAAACTGCGGAAACCTAGTAATAAAATGATTATTTTAAAATTTTTAACCAACACAAATATTTAAACAGTAATATAGTAAAGCTAACATTATAAAGTTTTTGTTTCTTAGGGAAAAACAACTTGAAATATAATAATATATAATATAATAATAATAATACTTATATAAAACATTAATTTATTCAAAATAACTTACATTTTATTATTACAATTTAAATTGCAATCTGCAATATTACAAAAGATAACCATCAATATTATAATAATGTAATACTTCATCAGCCACTCTTTGTTCTTTATGACTAATTTGCATCTACCTGGCATGAAATTTATTAGTTTTCCAAATTCTTCCTTGGAGATGCAGTGAAACCCGGTTTTGCACGTTTTGGCGAGGCCGGTTTGGCGCAGACATGGTTTGGCGCGGGGACTATTGGGCGTAGGGACGATAGTGTGCAGGGAAGATTGTGCATAGGGACGATAAGGTACAGGGACGATTGCGCGCAGGGACAGTTTGGCACAGGCACGGTTTGGCGTAGGGACAGTTGGGCGTAGAGCTGTTGGTCGCAGGGACGTTTTGGAGCAAACATATATATAAATTAATTGTTTGTTGCCTTGCTTCGTTGAAATACATATTTATATTTTAATAATAATAATAGGCAATTGCAACAGGTATTTATTTTTGCTTTATACGTATTTCGACATGCAAATTATCATTTTCAAATGGATTTAATGAAGTAAACATTTGTATAATATATAGTTAGGGAAACAGTACACTGAATCCTGATTTCGGACTTGTCTCATGTCTTCTATTACAAAACTTCCAATAGCTGGGAATTTATGAGCTGTGTTTGTGAATTTGAAAGGCCTCGAGAATATCCAATTTACGTTTATCATCACAGAAGTATAAACGTCGTATTATAATATTTGATGTCAATGCATGATTGTTTTCTAATAAGTGTTTAGCGTAGTTGGAGTTTTCTTGGTGTTTATATTTGCATGAGCGTATGTGTTCTTTGTATTTGGTATCCAAATTTCTAATTCTTTGACCTATGTATACATAATTACAATGTAAAAGTTTAAGAAAAATAACTACGCTAAACACTTATTAGAACACAATCATGCATTGACATCAAATAATAAAATAACATTTTTACACTTCTGTGATGATAAACGTAAATTGGATATATCTACTCGAGGCTTTTCAAATTCGCAAACACACTTTAACAAATACTTCCTTAATTAATGAGCAAATTGAGCTCATAAATTCTCCGGTATTGGAAGTGTTGGAATATATAGAAGACCTGAGCCAAATCTAAAACCAAGATCCAGTGCCTTAGCTACGAATGTTTACTACATTAAATCCTTTTGATAATGGCATATTGCATGTCGAAATACGTAAAAAGCAAAAATAAAAATAAATACCTGTTGAAATTGCCTATTATTATTATTAAAATATATATTAAAGTGGTTTATTCTATAGAAAGTTTTGTGTTATTAACAAAATTGCTGGTTTTTCCATTAACTCAAATGATATGTTAAAATTATTTGTATCTGAGGTAGACCAATAGTAATTTTCTGATTAAATAACATAAATATAGTTATAGTTGTATAACAAATATTTAAGAATGTTATTTTTGAATGTTTGGTGAAGATATTTTTAATAAATCCGTTGCTTTATCAATTGAAGTTAATAATAAAACTGGATATTTCAGCAATTTCATTCATTACACAAACAGTTTTATATGATAAATCAATTTAATATATGTTTGCGCCCAAACGTCCCTGCGACTAACAGTCGCTGCGCCCAGCAGTCTCTGCGCATAATCGTCCCTGCACCAAACCGTCCCTGCGCACAACTGTCCTTGCCCCAACTCCTGTCTGCGCTTAATCGACCGCGCCAAAATGTCCGATCCCAGTGAAACCATGCATTGATAATCAATTTTTTCCAGCTTTTTCTTCGAAATTACTACGAGTTTTCGATGGGTTAAGGTCAGACGAATGTCCTGGCCAATCTGTTCTATCAACTTCATTCGTTGACATCCAAGATTGAACTACTTTTGTTTTATGGAAAGGTGCATTGCTGTTCTGATTACAAAGTCTTTTAATGATTCTTCCTTAACCCTTACATTACTTGTCGTTTTCTTTAGTGTCATGTTTAGTAATCTCACTAGCGTGGGCGGTATGTCGAATTCTCTCATTATTTTTATCAGTCTAGACCTTTTAACTGACTAATATGCTTTTTTTGAGACTATGAAGGGTATCACTGCTGGGATTTTGTGCTCGTAGCAAGTTGTTTAGACTTCTTTCGCCGTAAGGATTTGATCGGTTGTTCCTCTTCCTTTCCTAGTATTCTCGTATCTGGAGTTTTACTATTCCTTCTAACCTAACTTTAATTGGTATCCCTGCCATCTTATACACGGTGTTTAAAAAATACGTTCGGATATTTTACACACTTATAAACAAAGAGCGGATAATATGGCCGACATAATTGAAATATATAGGCATATATATGCAGAGATTTTTTGGAAAATATGCATATACTTGGGCCGTATATGCAGCAACATATGTAAAAATAACAAGAATAATTAATAAAAGTTGTAAACTCAAGTATAAAATTTTTACTGGACAAAATCAACAAATACATACCCAAATTGTCACACTATTAGTCTAAGAACAATTTCTAAAATAATTTATGATTAGAAGTTGTTCGAAATTTTCTAACAAGAAATTATGCCTTCTATCTGAAAACATATGTTTATAAATAGAAAAGCTTCTTTCTACGTCGACAGAACTAATGGGTGCATTTTTTAACTTTACACTGAATTCCAAATGGAAACTGAAGTTATTATCTCTTACTATTTCGCCTCTAAGAACCCCTCATTTTTTTGTATGACTCTAATAAATTTTTGATATATGGGATTACCTATTTCACTCTTAACTTTCTTACACAATCTATGAAATTCGTTTATTATTTCAATTTACTCTGAAAGAGACGTCCGTTGAGTTTCTGATTAGCGAATTGAGTGTGAAACGAAGCTATAGTTTGATTTAATAAAACAAAGACGCTGAGGCAATTCTGTCGATTTCACTGATTTTTTAAAATTATCCAAAGCGGCGCTGGAATCAGTTATTTGAAGAATTACATCTTTAATATCTTCAAAATTATCGGCGTAAAAACTTGCTGCTTCTAACCATGTACCCCATATTGTAATTATCCGTTCGGGAGGCAATGGAACATTTGGAAGTCGCTCCTTACAATGCTGGACTCTCAACGGGGCTTTTAAAAATATTTTTTTTACGTTACTAATTAAATCGTTAACAAGGGGAAATTGATTCCTAATACTTTCGGCTACACAATTTAAACCGTGAGCTAAGCAAGTTACATGAATGATATACATTTTTTATTAAATTTTGCGCAGCTCTTGTTATGAAAGGGACAGCGTCGGATAATATGAGTAAAATTTTTGCACAAGATACACTTTCGGGTAAAAAAAATTGACAAACCTTCCTACCAAAATCGGGCAATTGTTAAATTATTTGATTTTTGACGTTGTTTGGAAGCTATTAAATATGATTTGCTTAAAATGTCTTCATGAAGAATTCCTATTAATAAATGGGCAATGTAGCGACCACATTTGTCCGTACTTTCATCTACGATTATATAAGCAAAATTACTACCTACTAATTGTCTAATTTCAGACATTGTTTCATTGTAACAAGAATATACATAATTTTTTCGTAAGATGCTTTTGTCGGGTACATTTTGTTTAGAAACTTTATGTAAGAACGATTTTAAATTAATATTATTTAATTTCGATAATGGTACATTAGACGAAATGAATGCCTTACATAACTCCTTATTAAATTCTTCTTTCTCCGATTTTTTGGAACTCGTCCCTGAACATTAAGTCTTGGTATGCTGAGAACAATTGCTTCGCTTCCATTTTTCACATTTTGCAATATGTGAAGGAGTTTTAGTGTGCCGATCTATTAAGGATGTTCTCTCAGGAGATACCTACAACGACAAATAATTAAATATTAATATAAGAACTTTTGATACTCGTTAAAAACAAAAACAAACACTACCTTCCCTGTCATGACTTTGTTTCAGTTACGTACATAGCAATATGAAAAACTAATTTAATTTATATAAGAAAAATTATTTAACTTACCAGTTTGCTGCAAGCTCGACAAAATATTTTGTCGCCATCCATTACTAGTTCTGGATATGATTTAATCCATCGTTGTTCGATTTACTCATTGTGGGTATATAATATGAATATAATATACCCAAAAGATCAACACTATCGAGTATCGGACACGTTGTAACGACGAGAGAAGATTCTATTATAGGGTTACTCAATGAGAGAAAATACTTTGCAAACTACAAACAAAATGTAGGTATGTATCTCACTCAATATCCACCCTCCATTGATAAACAAGAAACAAGTAATAAAATGGATTAGGTCGGTACTTCAAACTTCAAACTGTCGGGAATTTCAGGCACAGGTCATTAGCTGCCAAGCTGTGAATTGTCGGTGATCTGTGTGCACTACTCGGAATTTCATAATCTTGTTTTGACCACTTGAGGAAAATTTACAAACGAGTAATGCAAAAGGCCAAAATATGCAAGTACAGCTCTTGCAAAAATATGCAGCGAATGCCCAAATATGCAATATATGCAATCACTAATAACGTTAATTAACTCTTATCAGTGTAATTCGTCCACATAATTGACTAT
Organism: Limonius californicus; assembly: GCA_014611495.1. Taxonomy (NCBI): domain Eukaryota; kingdom Metazoa; phylum Arthropoda; class Insecta; order Coleoptera; family Elateridae; genus Limonius; species Limonius californicus. Next base: position 8,745 of record JABXWE010005712.1, on the reverse strand, counting down.
AGTCAAAGATATGCAATTATTAAAATATATGCGCTTTGTATATAATCCACTCTTTACTTGTAGATCTCATCAATACCAACAAAAAAGTCGTAATAATACTTTTCAATTTGAAATTTTTAATATTATGAAGATCCTAAAACGATAAATTATTGTTTTGTAGAAAAATGTTGATATTTTCATCTTACGAGTTATTGACACTGAAGGAGTAAACAATAAACATGGTAGCTGTATTTATTACGCATACTTTAACGTAAAAACTAACTTTGAATTTCTCATGATAGATACAAGCAAGTATAAGAGAAAGTTAATAAATCAACACAATATCATTAATAAATTCAACAGGTTTTATTAGTTTACGTCTGCTTTACAGGTATAGCACATCTAGCAGGAATATCCCTTTATAGTTGTTGCCTTTTTTTCTTCTCCAGTGTTCAATACGGGTATTATTGACGCTTTTTCCCAGAATTTTAGCATTTTTCTATTTTCTAGATTGTCAGCACTTATTTATATATTTTGTCTCTCAGATAATCTTTACCATAATTTATGTTCTGCGCTATTATTCCATTTTATCGTAGGCTTTTGCTATGTTTTAGCTTGCTCGTGGTTTCTTCTAGTTATTCCATTGTAGGGATTCTGTGACTTGGTTATCTGCCGTAACTATTAATAATGGCTCTTCTTACTTTAATATTTCGTAGAAATATTCTCTCTTCCTGGCTTTTTTATCGCCTATCCAATTCCCATCTTTAATTTTTGTGTATACTGTCTGCTTATTTATATGTATTTCTTTATTAACTTTTCTTTAAAAATCTGTATTTCTTTTCTTTTGTAATAGTCTTCTTTAACTTTCGTTCTGTTTTTTTTGCTTTTGTCTGTTTATCTTTTTAACTTTCGCTCTCTGATTTTTGCATGCTTCTTCGTCGTTTTTTCGTTGTGGTTGGAACGCTTTTATCTTTAATTTGTTTCTTATCTCCGTCTACGTTACACGTTGTTAGTTCCACCACTTTTCTTTCTCTGCTGCCCTTTGTATAGTATCACTTTTCCTGTTGTGTTCTGAATAATTGTCTCCATTTTCTTCCATTCTTCGTCTATGTTAGGGGGTACTTCCTGCTTTCTTTCTCCATATCCTTGTTTTATATAATTCTCCCATCTTTTCTGTGCTACTTCTTCTTGTAACTCTTGCGTACTGACCTGTTTTTTCATTTTTTGTCTTATTTTTACTTAAGGTACTTTTTTATTCTCCCATCTATTCTCACCAGAAAGCAGTCCGAGTTTATATCTGCACCTCTAACATGACTTCACATTTTTTTAAATTTTTTGCTGCTGTTTGTCTACGAACTGATCATGGTCTATTTGATTTTTGTGTTTCTCTTTTTGGGCTCCTCATGTCGATTTATATAATTATGTTCCTTGTAAAGTGCGTACTCGTTATTGACATTTCTGATTCTTCTACAAACTCTGTCACTCTCCATTCGTTAATGTTACTTGTCTGATGCTCACTTACTTCTCCCGTTACCTGTGTATACATTGGTACTCTTCCTATCTTCGTGTTTGCATCTCCTAACAGTACTCTAATATCACGTTTATTCAATTTATTATATGCTTCATCCAACTCCGCATAGAATTCGTTATTTTCTATTTCTGTTTTTATGTTGTACATATTGTAAAAGTACGGAACAATGTAAATAAATATCTCTAATACGACAACCGCGATTTCTAGAAAATTTCCTGTATGAAGGTTCCGATATATAACATGTAGGTACACAATGAAGGTATTGGAAGTTTAGAAGAACTTCCGCTTTAGCTGGAAATAATATCAACTTTTGTATTTTAAATAGAATACTCTGTTTATTTTTTAATATATCGATCTCTTTTTGCGACTTCAGTGATATAAGCTTAAATACCTTTATTTGTGTAATTCTAGAGATATTAAAGAAAACACTCAACGATAATGCTTCGTAATTTGTTTTATTACCTAGCTATGCATGATAATAAAACAATGAAAAACGAACAATTTCCACCATTTACTTCTCGGGTTCTTGGTTCGGAAGGCACGTTAAAGCCGTCGGTCCCGTCTATCACTATGGTAGTAGTCGTTAGGGCAAGTCATAAGCGCTAGTGCGACCTGGAAACTCTGACACCAAGCTCTACCGCCGTCATGTGAATAATAAATAATATATGCAGCGCGGTTGTAAAATGTCCTCCCCCCCTACTAACTTTTGAACGACTTGATATTTCTTCACAAAATTTTGTGTGCTTTAATGGGAGGCTAAATACTAAATTTTATAACTTTTAAAATGGCGGCTAGACACCATCTTGAACTATGTTTTCAAATAGCAATGGGGGTCGAGTGACACTTCATTTGAAAGGTATTTTAATTCTGCGTCTGATCTTTGAGTTTCATAAAAGAATATTCATTGAGAAAAAAAGACAGATGATTGAAAATAGCAAAATTATGGAAAAATGAAGGCACCCGAAAAATTATGCCATTCGCAGTTCAGATATGTTGTTGATCTCGTCGAGAAGAACAACTTTTTCTTATGGCACTTTCCCGTGATTCCTACAGATTCGTCCCGCCAGGGACGTCCAAAGCCGAAACACGACTCGACGTCCAGCACGTGTCCACGTCATCGCAGCGGGTCGGTCGCGAGGTCAGTTTGTTCGCGTAAGTTCCAAAGTCCCCGAAGGGGGCGCGCGGGACGCCAAAACGCCGAAAGGAAAACATAATCCAGCATAAAAATGGCCTAAACGTAAATCGGAACAAGGCTGATAGTAATTTCTGTTTAATTTGACACCGCTGTTCCGAATTTGACAGTTGTCAAACAAATTTTCTGTGCTACTTTGTAAATTCCTGTTCACTTGCATTAATGGAATACCCATTTGCAGAGTACACTGACAGGATTTGGATTCTAGGAGAGGTTGGTGGTAATTATAATGCAGCGGCAAGGCTGTATGGTAAACGCTATCCAAATAGAAGACATCCAAACCACACAATTATTAAACGAACTGATCAACGACTTCAAGAGAGAGAAATTGGTCTATAAAGAGGTGGTGGGGGTCTCCATTTATGGTAAGACGACCTAATATAGATGAAAATGTGTTACACTTAATTTAATTGAGCCTACTAGAAGTGTACGTGGTATTTCTCGGATTGAAGGCATACCAAAGTCGACAGTTCACAGAATATTATATAACGGCCTCTATCTTCTTAGATAAAGGAAAGTGCTACAGTTATTCCTTATTACGATTATATTGTACTAGTAAGGTACTAGGAATGGTTATTAATTCAACATAAGAAAAATTCGAATTTTATTGACAATATTTTGTGGAAAGATGAGGCGACATTTACGCGAGATGGGGTTTACAATACTCATAATAAGATGATAACCCTCACGCAACTCATGTCGGAAGTCATCAATATTATTCTGCCAATTCGTTTTAATGCTGAAAATTTCCTAGATTTCTAAATAAAGATATTCAAATATTTCTGGAAAATGTTCCACATATAATTAGACAAAATATGTGGTACCAACAAGATGGTGCTCCAGTCCATTATGGAGTCATGATTCGAGATTGACTTCAAAATAATTTTCCAGATAGGTGGATTGGTCGTGGGTGTGCTATAGCTTGGCTGCCAAGGTCACCTGATCTAACGCCCTTACATTTTTATTTATGGGGATTTGGTATATCTCACACCAATGAACAATATGGACAATTTAACAAATCGTATTAACCAAGCGGCTGCAATCTTAAACGAATACATATATGCTTCAACCAATACAAATTTCAATTGCAGCGAGATGTGCAGAATGCCATAATGTGAGGCCATTTTTAACAGTTCCATTAATTTACACCAAATTTTAAATTCTGATTTGTTTCTGTCCGTTATTTTTATTCTTTTTTTTTCTAAGTAATTTGACTAATTTGAGGTACTAAAAAGGATTGATAACTGCTTTATTCAGCTGTGGATCAGGCCTATTAGGAATACCACATGCGCCGTTAACTCTATCTTATGTTGGCGTGGAAATGAGTTGCTTAATCAAAAGTTGAAAGTTAATTTGTGTTGTCAAAAGCGTCGACTGGTCGCGATAATAATAATTATGTATGTAATAAATATTTTGTAATAGTTTCCGTAGTAACTGCAAAAATTTTTTTCCGTAGTGCATACAACATGCACATTACACTGTTACCAAGTTTCCACTTCTTTTCGTGCTTCTTGTGAAGAAACTAGGCTGCGAGAAATAAATATTTTGGCTGTTTGTATTTAGTATGCACTGCTGAACAGCGCTACAAGGCGTTTTAGCGCTAGTTATCTGACACCCTGTATAAGAGTATTTTGTATATAAACTAAAATAAAAAAAAAAACGAAATTGCTGAGGAACAAAATAGAATGGCATAACAAATCTGGGAATTTTGAATTTGTTTAATTTGTTTTGTGCAAAATTTTGCTCAGAATTTTGTTCAAAGTGTTTTTACAAATTTCTATGCCGTATCATACAGCAAAATTTTCTTCAAAATTTTGTACAAAGTTTTGTAGAACATTCTGTAGCTCGTGTTCTAAAGTCTACAGAGATTTGTTCAGAAACAACGTCAAATCGATGCGCAAACGAGCACTTTCTAGTGTTCATCAATGATCACAGAGGACAAAGACGTAAATGTTTTACCACGTGCACCCCCTAAAATCTCTCAATGCTAGACAACATTCGAGGTTATGTAAACAAAAGTAATCAATTATTATTTAACATTGATAGATTTCTACCTTATTTACAGTCACATGATTATTTTGACAGTTCTCTCACCGATGTCAACGTAATTTGCACCTATTTGCGCATGCTCACAGACATAATTTTGTACAAATTTCTGTTCCGTGTAATACGTGTTCTGCAGAATTTTGTACAAAATTCTGTGCCATGTCATACAGGCCTAAGTATTTATTATTGGAAGTCGCGCAGTTTTTTATATTGATATATCTTACAAAGTTTGATTGCTTTTTAGATAACAAATAAAATTTTCATTTATTCTTTTTTAAAGGGTTGATAAGATAATTCAGAGGAGATAAAGATGGCATTTCAGTTAGGCGGTTTTATAATTTTGCCGCCCGTAGGCTTACATATTTTACCGTCTAGTCGTATTAAACATAACCAGCGACGTAACTAAGATTTTAGAGCCCTTAATTATTAATTTGACGCCCCTGGAGGTTATTTCAAATTGGTGTCTCGAGGCGGCTCCCTTGGCAACTCTTCTTCTGCCAATGCTTAGTTACGCCTCTGAACATTTAATATTGGATATAAAAGGAACATAGTAATCCTTAACTATAAATACGAGGCTTGTTCAACTGAAACCCATATTTGATCAACTTAGTCTTGAAAACAAATGCAAAATTGAAATGACGTTGGTTAATCTTAGTAGTGTTTGTAAGCAATACATTCATAAGTTTCTGGCGTTTGAATTTGATTCTGACTTTTAAACTTCGATTTTGAAATGGTGTTTGTTGTTGAAAATTCGTAGAAGTTTGATCAGCGTGCGGTCCCGCAATATTAATGTGCTGAGGGTGTGCAGCATTGCAGATTCATACGTAAATGCAAGCAGTGTATGGAAATACATTTATTGCGTACCCAACTGTGAAGGAATGGTGCCGAAAATTTAAGAATGAAAAGGAGGGAACTATGGATGAGCCGCGACCAGGTGCACGGTATACTGCATTAACAGAAAACAATGTGGCATGTGTGGAAGGCCTTATTAGAGAAAATCGTCGAATTTCAATTAGAAAAATTTCAGAAATTGTTGGTGCAAGTGTAGGATCCATAGTATTGTGTTACAGGCCAATCGCGCTTTTTCGACGAGTCGTAGCATCTTGATGGAAAAGGGCCTACAGCTTAGCTCAGAGGAGTAGGGGGAGTTCGTGAAAATCGCTTATGGGAGAAAATCTTTAATTGTGTACAGAGCGAGTCAAAATAAGTGGGCGCCACCTTCCAAATCCAGCTGATTGTGTAGGTCCTCGTGGAAGGCCGAGAAGCCAATAGCTCACGTAAATGGAACCTACCTTTATTTTGTGCCTCCTCCTATATATATTTGAAGCTTGCAACATTTTTACATAAACACATATAGAGTACACATAAATAAAAGAGGCAGTAAACTTTAAAACACATATAATAAAAGATTTGACCAAAATACAACGAAATGGCAAGTTATAACACAAATAGTTTAAAATTACAATTACCATGAAAATCCTTGAACGTTCGTAGGAAACGACGCCTTTGACTCACAATATTTATACTGCGATATATCTGTGTGGTCAATGGCGTAGTTTACAGGAAAAAATACTGTTTTAATATTTTTACAAACAATAAATGAATAGCGATTGAAGATCGCTTTTGGGTTGTCTACAAAGAGTTCAAAATCGCGAAATTCTGCAAGTTGACGCGAAAAAAAAAAGGTTTATTTTTCACTGCACAACAGAAAAACTAATTCTTTACCTTGACGGTCGTAGGAGACAGGCACAGATTACGGCGGCAGTTTCCAGTTGCGGGGTCGAAAATAAAGGGGCCAAGAAGACCACGTTCTTAGGGGCAGCGTTGGGGAGCGATGTCTCTGCTACGCCCCTGGAGAGCGCCAAGCTGGTTTCAACTGGACCAGCTAGCGTGGAGACAGAAGCGAGGCTTTTTCGGACGGGAACAAACCGAACTTCAGCAAAACACTTGCACGATTTTCCTTTCTTTTCACTTCACAAAGATCCGAACTGAATTCGACAGGGGCAATTAACTCAAATTGTCCAACAACAAGGCGAACCCTCTGTTATTTTTATTAATCCGACGTTAAAGTCGACTTGATTATGCTTAACAGCACACTGTATTACGATACTTAACAGGGGCGCCGCAAAGGAAAAGAAAAACTATCTTCCAAGTCACGTCCGTCAATTTCAAAGGTCTGACTTCCACTCGATATATTTACGGCCCTCGATTGATGTTATTTTCGAAGACCGGAGTCCACAAGGATCGGAAATGAACTAACTCAAAATGCAATGGGGACCTGCATTTCTCCCCTCAAAATTGCGCCACGTTACGAAATATTGCGCAAGAAATTCTAGAAAGAATTCGTTTTTAACACTCCGAGTTCCAGGAAGCGTTCAAGGTCTAGCGCGGAAAAACAAAAGTCTGCAATTTTTACACAAAGGAGACTGTTGACATACCTCGAACTTCGAAAGACAAAACAAAATAGTGAAATGGTAACCCAAAATAAGAATTCAATTAAAATAACGATATTCATTCCTACGAAGCGGCAAACAAATTACGGAATTAATAAAGTGTAGCGGCAAATTTTAAAATCACATAACAATTGTTCATAATCTGGCTTACAACAAAGTTCGTTCGCAATGGATTCCTCGTCTCTTGTCTAATGAACAAAAATTCTTGCGAATGGGCTTATCTTTGCAACACCTCACAGACTATGGGCAAAATGGTAATCTCCTTCTTCTGTCGATAATTGCTGGTGACGAAACTTGATGCCATTACTACGAGCCATCCAGTAAGTTATCGTCGATGCAGTGGAAACATTCGAGTTCACCACCACTGAAGAAGTTTAAAGGACAACCTCCTGCAGGCAAGGTGATGTTAACATTTTTTTCGACCACGAAGGACCCTTGTTGATAGAGTTTAAGGAAATTGGAGTAAATGTCAATGCATATCTGTACAATGAACCTTTGAACAAGCTTCATCAAGCTATAAGACAGAAACGTCTAGGAAACCTTACGCATGAGGTCATTTTGCTGCACGACAATGCTAGGCCTCATGTTGCTAACGTGGTAAAAGAAAATCTTCAGCGAAAGAAATGAAAGATTTTTAGAGCATCCACCCTATAGCCTAGATCTATCGCCTTGCCATTTTCATATTTTTGGACCGCTGAAAAAGGTCGGTAATTTGAGTCTGACGCAGAACTACAGATAGTTGTGGAAGATTTCTTCAATCATCAGCCACAAGAATGCTATGAGCAGGGTATACGTCGGTTAGTAAAACAATGGGATAGGTGCCTTAACTGTGACGGTAATAATTTGTAATTAAATTGTCGAATAAATTTTGTAGAAAACAAAGATGGGTTTCAATTGAACATACTTCGTACAATAAATATGTTGTTAATTGTTTCTTGCCTTACTTCGTTGAAATTTATATTTATATTTTAATAATAATAATAGTTACAATATTGATAAAATAGAAATATGAATTTCAAAGGTATAAGGCAAGAAACAATTAACAAATTATTATCATCTTCACTAGAAGAACAAACCAGACTATACGAGAATATCATGATAAAACATGGATTAGCAACCCAGAACGTTTGGTTTAATCAAGAATGTCTTAGACAGAAGCTTATTCCGAACTATATTAACATCAATACAAGAACCAAAAATTCATAACTGAGAAGATCACCAAAAACGATAAGATAATACGGTTGAAAGAAGAATAAAAGAAATGGTTCAGTATTATAGACAACTTGCACATTCATTTAAAAGTGCTCGTCACATACTGTAATTTGTATGTGTTTGTATCCCAATTGAATTTGTCATTTGTGACAATGCCGTTAGAAAATTTGTTAGCAAATTAAGATTTAAAAAATACACAATACAGAAACACAAACTTTTAAGATGAGAGCGTAACACGTGAACTTAAAAATTATACAAAACCCAACACCATCATAAATTTCCAACCTCGTAAATTTGTCAAACATAGAATTTAATGACAAGGATGTAACATT
>JABXWE010005711.1:0-34806 GCA_014611495.1 Limonius californicus | reverse complement strand
AGGGCATTATTGATTGCTCGTTGGAACGAGGCAGGGGCATTCTTAAGGCCAAAGGGCATCCTTCGAAATTGAAAATGACCTTCTTCGGTCGAAAAGGCTGTTTTTTCCGGGCTTCTTTTTCTATCTCGATCTGATGAAAGCCAGAAGCGAGATCTAGGGTAGAAAAGTATGTGGCTCTACCGAGGTTATCTAGCACGGTCTCGATACGAGGGAGGGGGTATTTGTCTTCGATTGTCTGTTCATTTAATTTACGATAGTCGATGACTATGCGCCATTTTTGTTGACATGAGGCGTCCAACTTCTTTGGGACCACCCAGATTGGAAAATTGTATGGCGATTCTGATGGTTCGATTATTTGTTCATTCAACATTTTGGTTATCTGTCTTTTTACTTCGTCTCTATGGACGTGTGGGTAGCGGTAAGTTTTAGTGAATATGGGTACGTCAGTTTTAGTCCTAATATGATGTTTCGTCAAATTAGTGGCAGATAAGGGAATGTCCGGGGAATAAAATATATCCTTGTACTGATAGCATAAGTTGGTTAAGAGTGTTTTTTCTTCGTCATTGAGGTGATCGATTCGTAGGTTATTTTTTAAGTTTTCGTTTAAAATTTGTTTAATATTTTGGTTACTGTTGTTAATGTTAAAATTGTTGATCTGTACTGATTGATTTTTGATATTTGTTTCATATTCGTCCAGAAATAGGGGGCTATAAATGTTTATTTCTTGAGTTTCTTCTGAGATGTTTATGAGGCTAGTTTGAAACCAGTTATTGTGGAGTTTAACTAATGCTGAAGGCATTTTAACATTGTCATTAAATTTTAATTTTGGGGCTAATTTTGTTCCATTGGTGCCAACTGCAGGTAATGTTGTAAATAACTCTGTACGTGGGGGTATTTTTATTGATTTCAATGGATTTCGATTTGATTTTAATTTTGAAAAATTGCACTCATTTCGTTTTTGAATTTCTTGTAGGGTTTTCGAGGGGTTATAAAAGAATGGTACGGTGGTTTTTTCCGTTTGGATATGCATCCATTTATAATCTATTGATGCGGGTAATTTTGAAAGTAAGTCGGAACCGATAAGTCCAACATATTCTTGGTGGAAATTAAATAAATAACAGGTATGAGTACCTTGTTCGTTAAAAAGATTTTGAATAGGTAAGTCGGCTACAAAGTTATGTTTAGTGGTTCCGTGTGACGTAATTATTTCAAAATTGTATGGGTAAATTGAGTTTGGAAAATGTCTTTGTACAAATTCGGGGGAAATAATTGTTTTTGAACTGCCGGTGTCTATTAGTAATTTGTCGCCAGTATTGGGTATTAAAATATAGGGAAGGTTAGATTTTGCGTTGATACTGAAGCTTTCTATGTTTTCCGAGGCTCTTAATGAAAATTTTCGCACTCGTAGTCATTTTGATTGGTGGGTTCTGAGCCATCATTTTCGAGGCTGTCGTTGTTAGTATGAGGGTAATCAGGGCATTCTAATTGTTCAGGGTATTCATAGCCAGAGTTTTCGTATTCGTTACTAGGGAATTCTAATTCATGTTGGTAAAATTCATTTAATTCGTCGTAGTGATTTAATTCTTGATAATGCAAATTTTGCGCTTGATTTTGTTGCTGAAAAAAGTTATTTGGTCTAAAATTATTTTGGAAATTGGGTCTTGGATTGTTTTGGAAATTTGGTCTTGGAGGTGCGGGACCTTGTCTCGCTAATTGCTGAGAAGCAGGGCGTTTTTTTATTGTAGATGCATCCATAGGTTCGGGTTTGTACGTGGGCTGGAAATTCTTTTGTGGTTTAAAAACGTTTTGGCCAGGTTTGCCATAATTTGGTTGAAATCCTGGGAATCTCTGTGGGGGAATATTTGGATTTAATTTGTAAACGGGCGGCTGATAATTTCTAAATTGGGGCTGATTTTGTTGAAAATAGGGTTTTTGTTCATAATGATTGGGATTTTGTTGTATTTGGTAATTAGGCTGTAGTTTATTTTGAGTTTGGATTGGATTTTGTTTTAATTGTTGTTGTGGGGCTCTAGCATTTAAATTTTGAAAATATCTTATGTCCAATTCTTCTTTAATATAACTTAAAGCACTTTCTAAAGTTTGAGGGGCACGGCTCCTGATGAATGAGCCTAATGGTTCATTTAATCCGCTAGTATAAGCTGTAAGTGTTAAATTTTTAGCTTCGGTCAATTTATAATTTTTTATTGCTTGATGTTCATTGCCAAGGGAAATTTTAGAATTTAATATTGCTAGTAGTGATCTACATCTATTAAAATAATCAATTGGGGATTCTCTAACATGTTGTCTAAGCCGGGATATGTCGATTTTTAAATTTAACTCGGATCTCTGGTCACCGAAATTTTCTACAAGGATCGCTTTAAGAGCATCCCATGAATCTATTTGTTGTCCGGTCACTACTTCTAAAGCAGCACCTTTAAGTCGATTTCTTGCAGCAGAAAGTAAAAGCTTGTTAATATATGCTGTTGGGTTTTCTTTTTGCCAAAACTGTAAGAAGATGTCTTCTACAGCTCTTATATATTCTGATAATTCGGAAGGATTTCCTTCGAATTTTGGTATTTCGTTTAAAAGGGATGTATGGAATCCTGGTGGATATCCAGCGAATTCGGGTTGTGGTGGATTTGCCATTTCCAAATTTGTTAGTAGGTTTCCGAAAAGATTTATTAATTCGTCGATGTCTGAATCCAGCGTATTAATTGGAATAAACGCGGAGTGAAATGACGCACTTTTTAACTTTTATTTAATTTTGTCTAGTTATGTTAGTAATGGCCTATTTCGGGGGTCCTACCCAAAGAACACTAGTAGTCTGGTAATTAAGTATTCGCTATTCGATACACCAGATGTCTCGCTTACGAGCGTTCTTCGTGAACTTATTTACTAAAATGCAATTGTTAATTCTCAAATCGCACAATGGCCTATCTCCTCCTGAGGAAATTAGGATATTTGAACGTTTTGAGTAATTAAATGCTCTTACAATTAAAATATTACTCTACGTTAGTATTTATTAATATAATATATTTAAATTTCAATTTCACATAAAACTAAAGACACTTGAGACTCACATATGTAGCATATCAGCTGCTGTGGCGTCCAGATGCTTGACGTGGGTTGATTGCGATAATCAGCTCCGGGAACCAGTGGTGTACGACCTCAGGTTGTTCGTCCTTCAGCGTAGCGGTGTTTGGTTCCTGGGTGGAAGTCAGCGTTTTCAATGTTCGGAAATGCTTCCTTCCGGGTTGGTTTTTTGGTACAAGACGCAACGGCTTTGTCACTAGGCTGGTATACTTCTCGTGACCCTTCGACGATGCTTGTTCTCCAGGTTACAATTGGAATACGAGATTTGCGACGATGTTGATTGTTCTTAATTTAGGCTTAAGCGTTGAAACACACGTTTATTGATTTTGAATAAACGGCCTAAATCCGTACGACTGCGCCAGTTTTATTTTATTAACGACAAAAAGGCTTTTTAAAAACAAGATTTATTTTAAAAAGTACAATTATGTCGGAGCTATGTTTATGAGGAGGATCTCAGAACAGAACTGAGAACTTAACTTAAAACTAATCTTAATTACAACTCCTATGACGCTCAAACGAAGCGTAATATAATATACTTTATCTATTACCCATTCAGGGAATTCTAAATACATAACTCGCATTCGTAGGGTTACAGTTAGTCAACTAGCACATTTTTCCTACAAAAACAAACATGTAATAGGTCGTTAAAACTGGAGTTTCTGCAGTTATTAATAAAAACTGGAGTATTTCCTTTTATATTTCATACCACCAAATCCAAGTAACTTTAAAAAGTCCATTTGTAATTTTTAATTCATGTAGTTTTAATTATAGTTTGTTATTTCGATCTTACAAAAAATGTACTAAGCTGTACTAACTGCATTTTGTCTCGACCGCGTTTCAAACTTCCTATCCTTGACTGGTAAATACTGCACTTGCCGTCCTTGATGCTTAAATAGCTGTTGTTTTAATGGATAAAATGTACCTACCGTGAGCAGAATTTGCAGATTATACTTATGCTTTATTGCTTATTCAAGTAATAAAGCTATGGCTTCAACATAGACATGTTCATTTACGTGCATAAAAAGTGGCCTAGGGGAACAGAAATGTAGCCGAGAAGCTTTCATTCAACGGAAACAAGAAGCTGTTGCTTTTGATGTACATGCAGTCATAAAGCATCCGTATGAGTTAGCATGTAGTTGCTTTATTGGTTCATTTAAAATAATTTGCATATTCATGTTGCAATCAGCTGTAACAAATCTTTATTTTGCGTGATATAAACCTAATCTATCAAGGAGATATGTAGAATTTCAAATGTTTGTGGCATCTGTTGACTCTTGTTTTAACACAAAATTTCTCTTCTCAAAAATTAATAACCGCAGGCATTGCAGGGAGCGAATTTTCGTTTGTGTGGAAAAGCTGCTCGCTTTTGATCATTGTAAAAATTGATGTAACGGCAAATCTGTTACCGCGGGTATTAAGTACGCCTGTAATTGAACATTTGATATTTCCCTTGCTATTCAAATTTTAACAATACGGTGTTGTTGAAAATAAACTGAAAATATTCTCCTGAGACCGAGTGAACAGTCATAAAAATAGGAAACACATACTACAGAAAAGCGTCTGGAATTTCCTAACAATAATGGTGGCGAAATCGTGAAAAATCCAGAAATATTTTAAAATGTAATACCTCTCTACCATGACCTTTTCATTATTCTACTGGAATACACAATTTCAATTTATTTTGGGTTAGTCGAACCTCGATAAAGTAGAAACGTAATATTATACGCGTACCTACCTACCTATGTATGTGTATTTGATAATTGTGTCATGCTTCACTTCGTGGAAATTTTTGTATTTACTTATACAGCTGTATTTGAGTTCGACGTACTATTGATTTGGATTACTGCAACTAAATTAGTGGGTTTGCAGTGAATATAATTGCAAATGCAATTAAATGCTAATTACCACTGCATTTAATTGTCTTTTGGCCACAGACAGGGGAAAATTAAATCGATAGTATTTAATCATCTACGTTTGTATCGCACTTCAGTTAGACTTTGAGGAATACATTATATTTACTTAATTAAAATCTGCTGCATATAATTTGTTATAAGTTACTCACGCGGAGAGTTTTCTGTTTATATCAACCTACAAAATGATACGGACTCATAGTGTATAGAAGGGTAAAATTAATTGGTTACTATTTGTTGGATAATTTTACATCATTTTTTACCGTAGCGTTCAGAGGGTTTACCGAAAGTCGTATATTGGTGACATACAATTACACACATGGTCAAAACTTGCCTAAGGATCACTTGTTGCCATGGCAGTTTATATTTAGGATTATTTTAGGATTATCGTGTAATATATTTTTGCACAAAGTTACATTTTATGTCAAAACACAGATACTTGTATTTACTTATTAATTAATATGAATTCCTACCAAGTACGAAGCGATTAGCATGATAATTTGACTACCTACTGCTTAGGGCAATACTTCCACGAATTTTTCTATTTCAAAAAACATTACGAAACTAACACTGGATTTATCTGTGTGAAATTGCATATGTTTTTGACTAGTAGGTCGTAAAGATAATTCCATAAAATTACTTTTAAGATTTACAATATTTTAGTAATAAGCATTGCGAATAAATCTTGATATTGAATACACATAAGCAATTTAATGTTTTAGCGGCTACAAAAGTGAACCAAAATAAGCTATAATTAACGTTTTCAATGGTAATTATATTTTTTTATTTATTTATTATTTACAAATTTTAAATCTCATCAACCCCTAGGGTTATTAGAGATTATTATACATGGATTTGGATCATATGTAAAAATTAAATGTTATCGTATAAATTTATGTCTTTTAAAAAGGATTTTACTCTTTGACTATGAATGGGATTATAAGGTTTTTATTGATCTAGTGACAATAATGATGTATCACTGTCTGAGTCCGTGGGTTCTAAACTGGATCTTGTTCCTTGTTTTATTAGCTGTGTTAGTTTTTTCTTTATTCTTGTGTTTCTGGTTTTGATACTTCTTTCGGTTAAATATGGGTATATTTCTGTTAGCATATCGATTAGTCCATCTATATTTTCAGTATATCTCTTTGCTACGCTGAGTGGATCTGGGCTCCCGTAAGCGTTTTCGAAAAAATCTATTAGTTGGTTAAAATTCAGTACGAAAATAGGAGCGTGATTAATTATATAGTCTTTTGCAGGATTCAACATTTCCTCTGTTGATTTTTTATTTTCTGTATGGTTATTAAGTTTACTTTTTTTTAAGCTTTTTGTTGATGAAGTATATGGCTTTACGAATTCATTTTCTCCTGGTGGTGGGTAGCTTGGAGTTTCCATTTCGTTTTCTGTTGAGGGACTTGTTACTTCTGATATTGGGCGCTTGTAATTTGGGGCCGATGTTGTTTCCATCGTATTTATGGTTTTTTCGGAATCAGGTTGAGTTGTAGTTCGGTTATCGTCGGGTAAGTTTTCTGTATTGTTATAATTCCCTTGGTTCACGGGGCAGTTGGAAGCTATGTAGCCAAGTGAATTGCATTTGAAACAAGATAGCCCATCTATTGATAAGAATATTCTGTATTGTATATTGTCATAATGTACCAATAAAGATTCAGGGATTATTTCGTCTGTGGGGGTTATGTATATTTGCCTTCTAAAGCTTAGAATATGAGAAAATTCCGGGCTTGGCATGTTGATTATCAAAAAAGATGTGGTAGATAAAAGATTTAAACCCAATTTCTTTAGTTCCATTTCTAATATTCTATGAGGAATTGTTGGGCAGACATTCGACAGTACTAGTCTTTGGGAAGGTGTGATTAATCTTCTTGCTTGAATCTTTTCATTGTTGATTTCTATACAACCAAATTTATTCATGAAACTATCAACTTGAGTTATTGACGATAGATATACGCAAATTCTATTATTTGATATTCTTGAACAAAACAATATGTTTTTTGGCCCAGTTAGATTTGCTAAAGCTATTATATATTCTTGTATTTTTAAGCCGTCTATTGAATTAAATACAATTGCTTGTTCTTTTTTGGGAAATTGTGTTTCGGAGTTGAGAACAATTGAGTATGGTTTTTCATTCTGTAGTGTGGAATTCATTGTGGTTTGACAAATTATTTGGTGATCCCTGTAGTCAGCGATCTCCAATTATTGCCTTCACGGTTACTATATTGATTACGAAAATTTTATACGGACCTATTTATTCACTTTGGGTGCACAAAAACTGCGGAGATTAACAACACACTACTTATCACAGCAGACAGGTCGTACGTCCACACGCGGTCGCGGTACAACTCCGAGTCCAATGGTAATTATAGTGGAGTTAATAAGGATCCTTTCAACATGCGTTTTTATTACGTAGGCAACATACTCGAGATTGAATTGATAAAAAATTATAGAATAAATCATAAGAAATGATGATTAAAAGTAGTGCAAAAATACGGTAAAATCAACCACTAAATTTTGTGATTTGTTTACTATATTACAAACGATGATGCTTATATATATATATATATATATATATATAATACAATGCACACAACCCGTGTCAAGATTTATTAAGACTACTTATTTACAGCACTATCGTCGTTTATCATCTACCATAATCGACTCACCAAGACTTCTTGTTTTCCCACTGGTTTTCTGGTCTTCTTTCCATGTCCAGATTTCTGTACAGCAATTCCCTTTTAGCGGAGAAATTTTGCGCATATTAGTTGAACCAAGGGCCTGCTTGATTTGGCCGCGTACGTGGCTTTGTACACTCCGAATAAAAAGTTTGAGAATATTATCTTAGATGCTATGAATTACATACATTTTTTACAGTAGCCCAAATCATTCAGATGGCATTTAATTCTGGGTGATACGGTGGTAATCTCAGAATACCATAGCGGTGAACTATCATTATTGCGTTTAATTTAAATTTTGTATGAACTTCTTTGTTATTTTCTATTAAGTTGTATAATTGCGCCTTTGTCATTCCGGGAGTTGCAGGAATGTCATGTTCTGTAAACCATTCCAGTATTTCTTGCTTCTTATTGTTTGATTTGGTGCATCATTAAATTGCACATTATGATGCTAGTTATCAATGGCGAGTACCGCATTTTTTGCTAATTTGGAATTCTTTTTTCGATAATTATTGAACCAAGATTTTGTTTTTGTATCGCTACTGTGTGTATATATGTATATATATATATGTCTCGTCTATATAAGTAATAATTGGTCGATGTTGGTTGCAACACATTTAAATTTTTTGTAAGAAAGTTCTCAGAATTCTTATATCTGTTTTTTCTTGAAGAATCTTTCATTTAAAAGGTTGAGCACCATTTAAACCCTAACTTTTTAATAATTTGAAACAGCGACGTTCTTCGCCTTAAAATCAAAATCTTCTCTTAACTTCAGTAATAACCACTTAATTGTTATTCGTTCATTGTTGGTTTTATGAAAAGTATAAATAACATTCCTGATGTCATACATTTCGAAACTTCTTGGTTTGTTACGGGAGGTTTTCCCAGTCCCTCACGTTTTGGTGAGTTAAATACCTTGATTTTTGTCGCTTTCATCGTCTTGCGTTGTATTTTCTGTTTCTTCGCCTTCTTTCAAAATGCGCCAAATAAAAGCTATTGATACACCCTTAGCCTCGGAGAAATAGTGTTTTAGATTCACTTTCGATGAATTCGAAATATACAGTATGGTTCTTAAAAATTCCTACACTTTGAACATTACTTCACTTGTTCGAGCAGTTAACGGTTTCCCGCATCCCAACTTCGACATAGTTTCTACAATAAACGAAACTTTTATAACAAAAGTAATTACTACGTAACGCGAAGTTGAAATGTAGAACAATAACTAGCGATTGGTTTATTATTTCTGCATTTCATGTTCAACTTCTAGTTCGTTTCTCTATATTAATTACTATTATAGTTACTCTGATAAGGAATGGAGATGACAATATTAAGAAAGAATTTTCTGCAACAGTAAAAGTACGAACATTACTATGTATATGTAAAAGCTGCGCGAAGTGTATGTAGTCTAGTCTTCCGCTAATTGACCCTTCTTTCTTCTTGACGGGGGGTGCTATTCCCATTCTTTTCGTGGCTATCTGTCAGATAGCATTTTTCCCACGTATGGCCGTATCATTTTTTCTAGCTTCCATTCTTTGGACTATATTTCTTGCAGGTTAGTTTTATGCTGGAGTCTCAAAATTCGGCTACCTTTTCGGAGGTAGGTAATTTATTTATACCACTTCCATTTTTTGTTTAACTCTTTTTGAAAATGTATGGTAACTATCCAGTAATTCTCTGGACTGCTGTTTTGTATTTTTCTTTTATTTACTTTTACCAAAACAAAGGATTTAATTTTTGTAGAGCTTGTCTTCCTTGTATAGTTCTGTTTTTTTCTTACTGTCTTTTCATATATAACTACGCTTCCCCACAACCAAATATTTAGTTCAATTAAAATTGATTTTTAATTCCGTCTTCGCATCCTGTTAATGTATATTCTACAATTCCACATCATATTCATCATTTGCTATAATAGCCTGGCCGTCAACAAACAATAGCATATGTAAGTCATTTGTGTCAATGCCCAGTTTTCTACACTTGTTTTGTCATTGCTGTAAACTTTATTGTAAATATATTTTAGAGGTGGTTGGGGAAAGATATCTTGATTCTTTAGTTACTGTAAACTGTAGTATTCTATTTCCAACTGTAACTACACTTTCTTGGTTGCCGTATTCGTACCTATATTAGTTACTCTACTGTTGATACGTGACGTTCTTGGGACCGTGTTATGCGGTTTTTCCAGATCTATTAATTAATATTATTTGAGTCTCTTTGTTTCTAAGTTTTTGTTTAGTGGTCGCTTAACGTATAATAAATATTCACAGAAGATCACTCGGCTATAAAACCACTCTGTTCCTACGGATATTTCTTCTCTATTTGTGCTTTAATTATATTCACATTCAGCCTTCCTACTGTAGCTGTCAGGCTAATGCCCCTATAGTTTCTATAATCTGACTTTGAACCTTTTTTAATTATGGAACTAATAAATGTCCCATTCCTTTGGCATTTGAACGTTATGTCCAAAACACTTAGTCAATATTATTTTTAATCGTTCTAATTTTGTGTATAATTTTCTTAAAATCAAAGCAATGCCACGTATCGTCAAGTTTAATTTTGTAATGTTATAAACTACTTAATGGTAAGAGTGGGACTTTAATACCCGGATATAAATCTTAATAGATGGAGACATCCTTTTTGAATAGTTTTTGACCACGTAGGAAACTATCAGCAATGCTTAATGTTTGGGAATAAACAAATTATACTGAATTAAGTACCCTAATGTTTCAGCAGATTTATCATGCGAAATTGATAATATTGTTGGTCTAATAAACTCCTAATAAAATACTCCGCAACCCCACAATCCATAAAGTATTGAAACTGCAATTTAGTTTCTTTAGATCTGTATTACTCACTCGGTCATTACTAGTAACCACTAAAAAATCACTAATCGATCATCATCTATTAACACAATGATTGGTATAAAGAGCTAACATGTTTCAAATATAATAACACTATTACAGTTATATGGATTAGTAATGTAGGCATACATTCTTTTAATGAAACCAAAACTCAGAAAATTCAAACTGATTTTTAAAGTAGCAACCAAGAAGAGAAGTTAAACACAAGCATATTAAGCCCACGTTAGCTTGGGCTTGTTTATGTAAACCGTGATACAGACCACCGGCAATAATAAGATTAAATCTTATCAAATTTTGATTAATGCTTGGGGATGCTATGGCAACAGCAAGGAATAACGGAATATTTTTCACAGTGTGATGCCAGGTATTACCTGAAAATTTTACCAGGCGGAATTACAATATATTATGTCAAAAACATCGGGCTAACTATTAAAATGATCGTTTCTAATGTAAATTGGTACAGTAAGACGGAATCCCCAATTTGTATTATTTTTAATTGTTTAATACATATTTGATGCAGTTTTGTTTGTTGGATATAAAGTCTAAGGTTTGGTGAAAAAACTTCCAATTTCTGTTAGTACAATGCAACAAAAATATTAGTTAATTTATTCAAATTTCTTATTTCTTTATTTATTTCTACTGTTGACGATATGTTTTTGCCACTGTTGTTTTTTTCTGTTTGTACCCTTAAGGCAGGCAGCACTTCAAAGGAATTGAATGTTATTTATATTATATTACTGCAGGTTGTTTCGAATATTTACCTGTAGAAAAAGTTTTTCATTTTTACTTTATCACCGATTGTTACCTGCCCACACTGTTATACCCGTATATTGTATAACCATTGTGTAGTACAGCATTTCGTATGAATTTGTCCTAGTTTATGTTACATTTTCTATTAAAAAAGCTAAGAACGGCGGCTGCTCTGTATTAAATATTTTGTAAATTTGTAAACCACAATGGTCAATCTTAAGATGTTCTTCCAAACGATACATCTCAGACTAATTTAAATCACTTTTTATTGTGTAAACTAAATGATACCGCAAGGAATGGAGTAGTTAAGTTATAAAAGAAACTTGCAAATATATCGCCAATTCATTAACTGTTTTAGTTTTATTAATCGTAGAACTACACGCAAATACGAAAATAATAATACATAAAAATATTCAAAAATTTAGACATTATGAAATATTTAGAGGTTATGTTTTAATCATAAGCAGACTGGGGTGGCTCAGTAGTATAACAGGCATTTAGTTGTAATAGTCCAAATAATGCTTCCCGGTTCGAATCACTGCAGAGGTCGCAAATTTTTCTAATTCTATGGGTCCCGGGATCCATTTGCCATTGGGGATCCAATTAGTGGGACTCCTCGTATTACGGTTGTATTAGAGGAGTAACAAGCCCATAAACAAAAACACCACACACACACACACACACACACCAGGCAAGTCAAGCACGGTTTCGCACCAACACGGTAACCCGCAGAGTCGGGCCCTGTTGTGCATCGTATAAACTAGCTTAGCTTTGCCTCACACGGCCTGGACATTGCGCAAGCGGTTGAAGCGGTGATCGCGATTATGATGATGATGTTTTAATCATAAATCAGAGCCGTTACAGATCAACTTTGGTGGACTAGGGTACAAGGAGAACATCAGGTAAATGTAATTTTTAAACCCAAAAACTAAGGAAATGCGATTTTGCTCTGGAATGTAAGTTGTAATTTAAAAAAATCTGCGACCCCATTACAATTGTTAACCATTTCTTCATTGGCAGCCTGTTAGTCCCACTGCTGGGCATCAGCCTTTTCTCTGTCACTTGTTTCTTCTCAACGATAAGGTAGAAACACGGGGGACCTACAGTTTAACGTCAAATCCGAACGACAGAAATTCCAGTGAAGGTTTTTAGCATATTAAGATCCCACGGTTGCGAGCCGAATTGGGAAATGGTGTGGTTGGTTGCAGACAAGATTTTTATAAATCTGCGTAGTAATGCTTAGGTTTCAAACCCAAGCCAGAATCGAAGTTTTACTCAGAATGTGAGCGCTCTACCAACTGAGCTACCACCACACACTTGTTAATAACCGAAGAAAATAATTTGTCCATTTACACTTCGAAATAATTATATCTATATAGTTTCAATAATATTCATGAATTATTTTTCAGAAAAGTTACTTCTACACAAACTACTTACATATCGTGTGTAATTTGACAACATATTGTGTTAACACATTTCGTGTTAACACAATGTTACACACATGCTTAATGATCTACAATAGATATGGGATTTAAGATACGTTCTTTGTATAATCTTTATTTGTATTCCTCTACAAGGAATACCCGATACGCCCATTTGAGGCTGTATACAAATTTTAGTCATTTTCTTCGTACTTTATGAATTATAAAAAAGATGGTATAATAAGGGCTGGTTTTAAATGTTATAAACCTCATCATGATACTATCTATATTGGTTTCCAGTCGTATTTAAGCTGCTAGAATTTTGAATTGTTTATTCTGTTTAACATCTAATTGATGGTCAGTCCTGATGGCTAGTACTGTTGCTCTAGATACAGTATTTTACATATAACCCTTCCATCCATGGATTTCCTTCGTAGAGCCGTCAATAATAGGGCTGTGCGATCATGAAAATCAATAATCAAAGATTGATTAGGAAAAATTATCGAATAAATAGATTAGTCGCTAAATATTGAATTAATCAGATAAATGATTAAACAAGCAACTAATTCATAATTACAAAATTGCGTTGCTATTTAGATTAAATGAAAACAATCACATGCACACGTTCCTATTGTCTGAAAGACAGCGGCTGATCCATATTGTAATGAGAATCGTTTTAATTCGCTATATAAGAGCAATAGACTAATTATGACATATGTTTTTTATTGAAAGATGAATTTTCTTGTGGCTGTTCAGAAACCTTCTCGCAGACGATTTTCTGCAAATTTTTCTTGCTTGGCATACACGCGTGCTCGTTGCCCCTAGTTAAATTCCCTCATGCTTGGCACTCTGGAAGTTTTCGTTTCAGTAACCAGTTTTATACGACAGCTTAATAAAAGTTTTGGTAATACGCTTTGCATTTGAGATATTATGTATGAATATATCAGCAATTTGAATAAAGCTTTGATGCTTTTAGTAGAAAAAGATTTCGTGCTATTCTTATGTGATCGTCGTTATTCTTTCTTAACGAAAAATTGAGGAAAAATAACCCCAGCAGCATACTGGTGATTCTTCTGTTGTATTAGTCAGTCTATAATTTTGTTTAATTACTATTTATATGGTATCCAGCATACACATATTTGATATATCATCTCACTTGTTCGTGCATAGTTTTTCTACAAATCATCAAATGAGATAAAAGTATTGTAAAATTATCAAATATTTGATGTATTACATATTACAAAAATAATTAAAAGCTTGTTAATCGGAAAATTATCGAATAATCGATTAAATTATTATATTTAAAACTATTTATGGGCTTTTTGATTAATTGATTAATCAATTAATATGTACAGCCCAAGTTAAGACGTTCCTTGCTTTAGCACATGTATGATGTAGATGTCATTATACAAAGTGTTAACGTGATCATATTGTAATGTTTGAAGATTATAGGGCGATTATATGTAACATTTTATTCTAATAAGCCCATGGCCAGAAATGCACCATTTCAGAGATACAGGGTTAAAAGGTATTTTAAAAATGCTTTTTTTAACCTTAACCTTTTTAAACTGCCGCAGCTTCCGCGTTGATCCCGAGCACCACAGGCATCTTTTGTAGGTTCAGTCTAAACATAATACGTCGATGCAACATGTGTGTCGATTATGCACTTCCAGGAATTTTTGTAGCATTTAGTAGTCAACTACACATGAAGAAAATTTCAAAAAATTGTGTTTAAACATAAGAGTGATGTTTAAATAAAGGGCACCTACTTTCAGTATCTACGTTAATGACAAAAATGACACAAAATTTTACAGGTGGCTGTTTCAATATTGGATCTGAAGATCTCTGTTCCATATTTCACTACGATATTTATAGCAACTTTTATAGTATTTCTAAAATAACTTTGATTT
Organism: Limonius californicus; assembly: GCA_014611495.1. Lineage (NCBI taxonomy): Eukaryota > Metazoa > Arthropoda > Insecta > Coleoptera > Elateridae > Limonius > Limonius californicus. Next base: position 20,183 of record JABXWE010005711.1, on the reverse strand, counting down.
ATGTCTAACATAGTTCATTTTCAGGAGAGTTTTAAAAGGAGAAACTGTACCATATGATTTCCCTATATATCATCACACAATTCTTTACAGTTGGAGACGTTCAAAAACACTTGTACAGCTCATCAGTACTTTTGTATTTTAAAATTTACAAATAGTTTTAGTTTTAGCTACGGATTATGATGGAAATAAACAGTCGATACTTTCGTTTCGACACTGTAGTTCTCAACTATTTTTCCTGTCAATTATTCCATTGGAAGAACGTATGCATATCGACATTATAGGTTGCACGATCGTTAATAAAAAAATCACATAGACTGATAATTATTATAATACTATTACTACTCGACTCTGCGGGTTATAGTGTTGCGTAACCGTACTTAACCTGTCTAATGTAAGGTGTATGCGTGTGGAGTCTTGTTACTCCTGTAGTGCGACCGCAATACGAGGAGTGCAATTAATTTGACTCCCAATGGCAAATGGAAACCGGGACCCACTAACGACCACACAGGAAATTACAAAAACCCCTGCATTGCTACGAACTGAGGAGCATTTGGACTATTTATTATGTTCTAACTCTTTTATCACTGAACCACCCCATAGCACTGTTAAATTAAACTTTCTTCGATAACTTTTAAATAAAATCTAAAATTGACAAACCCTTGTTAATTCTAACTAATTTGAAAGGAACGTAACATGAAAATTAAATGATTTCACAGATAAGAGAAATACAAAAATGCTTTTTCAACATTTTTTAGTAACTCTTGCTTTTGATAGCAAGCATCCGTTACTCATGGAAGTTCCTGAAATAATCCATCCAATTATGTTTCACCAACACTAGCTGCCCTACATTGTTCCCGGACAGTTTATCAATTTTTTGTTAGAGTACAAGTAGGCAAATGCGGCACAGAATCATCACAATTAAAAAAAAGTTTGATGTTTTAGTCATATGCAGTTGCTAATTGAAAATTTCCAAATAAACGTAGTTCGGAGTGAGGGACCTGTAAGATCTTATTTGTTAGCATAAACTGGCATGGAAAGTTGTGAAATTTAATAACTTTTCTATGTGATAAAATAATTAATAAAATAATTTTTGCATGCAGTTTAAAAATATTATAGAGTGGTGCTTACACAAATGTTTTTTTTTTATTCGATTGATTTTCAGTATTGTTTTCTGACAATAGTATATTTGGTATTTAAAGCTGAGGAACTATGTCTACTTCTTCACAATACTATATTTAGCTTATTTACAATTCACTATGTTTTTAGATTTATATTCAATCTTTAATACTCATTTCCATACGCTACTGCTGCTTAGTATGTAGGGTGTCCCGCAATACGATGTACATAGCTTTAGTACGTGTTCCTGGCCACTTTATAAGTCGAAAACTTCCAATAAACATATGGCCTAAAATTATTCATTGCAAAGTTATTCACATTTGAATGTTACCGTTACGCTCTTTACGGTTTTGAAAACAAATGTAACTAAGTGTTGTGTTTAGTATCTGCCATAAAATAAATATGGCAACGTTTTCTAATGAAGAATATGCCGATATGCATTACATTTACGGACTTTGCGACGGAAATGCACGTGCGCAGTTCGAGAATATCGTCGCCGTTTTCCTGGCCGCAGATTACCAGGTAGCCGATGAGTTCTCAGCAATGTACATCGTACTATTAGAGAAACTGGTAAAGTACCACAATCAAAACGTGAACGACCATGGAGGAGAAACGTTGATTTAGAGGAAAATAATCTGAATAGAATTGAAGTCCCACTACTAGTGTTAGACGGCTAGCTAACCAAATCGGTACTAACCCAATGCAAATATGGAGAACCATTTACGATTTTGGCTTATATCCATATCATGTACAAACAGTACGGGCTCTTTAACCAAATGATTACATTGCACGCGAACAGTTCTGTTATTGGTTATTGGAAAATCAGCGGTTGTACACAAAAATTATTTTTACGGATGAGGCCTCGTTCAAGCGAGATGGAATAACAAACACAAGAAATTCACATGTTTGGGCGCTATAAAATCCACATGTATTCACGGAGTCACATTTCCAGCACCGTTTTTCTATTAATTTTTTGGTGTGGTTTCATCAGGAACAAAATGATTGGACCATATGCATTTGAAGGTCGTTTGAATGTAGCACATTACCTCCGCTTTCTGTAAGACAAACTTCCAGTGTTGTTAGAAGATGTACCTATAAATGTCATAGTAGATATGTGGATACAGCAAGATGAAGCACCTCCACATTTTGGCAGGGCGGTAACTGCATTTGTAAACGAAAACTTTGAAAACCGATGGATTGGACACGAGGGTCCCGTTATTTGGCCGCGCAGGTCACCGCATCTAACGCCGTTAGATTACTATCTCTGGGGCCGTATGACGTCCTTGGTGTATGCGATAACGTCAAACACTAGAGATGAGTTGCTGGATCGAATAATTGATGCTTCCCATATCATCAAAAATGATCCCGACTCTATTATGACGTCTGACACCACAACTTCACAAAAGGCACGAATGTGCATAGCTAATCGAGGAGGTAATTTTAAAAACTTGAGATAGAAAAAGTGCCAATCACGTTGTAGCGATTAATTTTAAGCCATATGTTTACTGGAAGTTTTAGACTTAAAAAGAGACCAGGAGCACGTACTATGTACTATGTATATCCTATTGTGGGTCATCCATATTCTGGATTTTCTGTTTTGTGCTGTTGTTTGACCATGTAAAGTGTAGTATATCATCCCTATAGGTTTTCGTCTTGCTTTCGATGTCGCGGAGATACATAATTTGAAATTATACGACACCAGTTCACATTATACGAGTCACCTGGGTGATGTTTATTTAGCATTTGGAATTAATGGAATGCCGTGTCTTTGTATAATAATTATTGTATTAAACTGGCAAGAAAAATATCATGGGTATAATCATTCACACCATTATTAGAAATCGTTAATTTGCTATTAATTCGAAAGGAAAATTGGGGCATTACTTTGCTGTACTAGCCTGTATTTTTAAATAGTCATTTACGGCGTGAAAGATTTTACTTAGATATCTTTGATAATGCTGATAGATATCTAGTTTTAAATTATCTAATTAGAGAGAAATACTGCTGGTGTGCTTTTTTGAATGCCAACACATATAATAAAAACAAAGATTACTGGTTTTCACAAAATATTGGATCAAGCAACCGAAAATAATGAACAATAGCAATTTTCCTCTTTGAAGAATTGTATCATCTATGTACCACACAATGTACCATTTTGATGACACAATGTTTTTCGACAAAATTATAAATTTAAACTTGATAAGAGCTAAAGTATTTATCAATCCAGTTGGTGATGTGGGACACTATTTTCATTGTGGGTAGGCGTAATAAAGTTGTACAGCTGGTAATGTGTAATGCCGCATACACTCTATATACCATCCTTGTATTAAGCACACATGTTTCCACAGAAATCTTTAGTTTTTATAACGGCGAATAGATGTTTTAGACACATTTTTCTCATTTCACAAAAAAGTTTTGCCGACTGGTTTAGGGCATTTGAACCTGTTTGTAGTAATTTGACAATTATGTTCTGAACTCTTTCAAGTAGTCATATCTGGATAATATCTACATCTTGTGCACGTATCCTAATCTATACCTAATCTCAATTTTTCCAGCCAATTATTGAGGACTTTTCTGCAACGACCGATTCAAATGCTTGATCTTTAGTTAAAAAACAACTTATGTTGACATAATTGAAGTAAGAACTACCAAAATATAGAAGAATCCCCGAAAATCAACTTCGACAATTCAGTCAACCCAACTATCAAACTTCTGGTTGTGGTGTGACTGTACAAAACTAAAGTCATGCATACAATGTTACGTCAATCTGAAAGCTATTTTTTTACTCAAACACACTTAAAGAAGTATCGGAGATCTCCTATATGGTAAGTAACTGAAATTGGGTTAAACGAGGAATACCGTGTTCTAAATTAGAATTCAAAAATAGTTGCTCGATTATTGAGGGTATTTGTTTATTATCAGTGATAATGCGTTTTAATAGTATTGAGGCATTTGCGAAGAATCGCTAATTACATTTTCCAATCAAACATATAAACCGTACTGAGTTTATAGTTGATTGAGTTTGGTACACAGAGTGATAAATTAATTTGACAGTTTATGTAATTAAATACTTGTATGTATAGTGCTGAGGGTTGCGAAGCTTTGATTTGTTATTGTCCATTAATTTTAGAAAATATTGAATTTGAAAAATTAATTCCGAAATATCTTTATTTTGCGGTTGCTTGGTTGTGAGTAGTATGTGTATGCGCAAAAGCCTTTCATCTGTTAGTACCACAATTTAGCATATGTGAAATCATATTGAAAGTTGCTATACTTGTTCAACCTTTTTAGTTTTTCATTCCTATTAGGTGTTTAGTAAAATATATTTTTCAGTAACAATAATTTTTTTAAATGATTTACAAGATACAAAAATAATGTAATAAACCGAATAAAAGTTTCTATGAATATAGACTTGAAAACGCATTTTAAGGGAGCCACGTCTTTTTAAAAGGTACATAGGAAATGAGGTTTTCGTTTCACCACAGCTACTATGAAATTGGTATTTTGATGAATTTTTGCACAAGTATGTTAAATCTTACGTAGAATTCGATAATGTTAGACTGAAATTGTTATACGACGCATAAGAGGTAATTTTGGCTGGATGAGGGATGGTTTTCATGATAACTTTTTTCTTTTCACTGGTTTTAAATAGAAATGGCATTTCTATTAAAATATAAGTATATAAAATAAAAGTGCAATATAATGGTGGTAAAATAAATCATTCACGACTCATAAGGGCAGTTTTCATGGGAGGGGAAGGTGGATTTAAATCAAAATGTTATTATATATTTTGGTCAAGTTATTGGAACAACGAAATGCATTTAGATAAATAACATTTATTTTTCTAATTTGCAGATCTGTCTGTTTTTAAAATTGTTACAAAAATTTAAATGTCTGAAAAAAAGAAAGGTTAATCCAGAAGATTTTTATTAATGTAATTGTTTGTTGAACCTTCACTATAGGTATTCCATATGACCCCCATTCATTTCTGCCCGCCGCCGTCTCCACGAATTATGGACTCTTTCAAATATTCCTGGAATATTTCGTATCCAATCACGTGATTGTAAAATTAGCTCTCGAATTTTATTTTTATTTAATAAAAACGGCATAAAAGGACATTTCTTTTAAAATGTAGTACAAACACGTTAATTCTAAATGGTACCTACATACTTTTATTGAAAACGTACTTTTTTCACACATAAGAAAAAATAATTTTTATCCTTATAGTTTGGCTTTGTTCCGCTGAAATACCTACTTATTTATTCGCTGTTAAGTTAGGGAAATAATGTTTCTGAAGGACGTTGGATGGGACGAAGAAGGCCTAACAGTTGGCCTCCAATATCGCCAGTTCTCAATCCCCTAGACTTTCACTTGTGGAGTCATCTTATAAACATGGTTTATTAGGATCCAAATATGATCGGATAAGAAATGTTCCACGAATATTCTAAAAAGTCCATAATTCGTAAAAACAACGGACAGAAATGTGTTTAGAAATGAATGGGGGCTATATGGAACACCTATCGTGAAGGTTTAACAAACAATTAAATTAATAAAAATCCAACGCTTCTTTTTTACACATTAAAACTTTTTTCATGATTTTACAAGTAGATAGATCTGCAAATTACAAACCTAAAATTTTTTCTTCTTCTTCTGTGTGTAGGCCAATGGCCTAGTAATTATCTACAATGACCTAGGTTCTACGAATCCTCTTTGCACGTATGCGGGCAGGAAGGAGGCTAGCCTAACCCGTTGAACAGAGAAGAGAAGTTCCTCCTACCTAAATGTATTCAGTTCTTCCAATAATCTGACCAAAATAAATATTTTTTTAAACCTTCATTTTCCTTTACTTATGAAAACTATCCATATGAGTCGTGAATGATTTTATTCTACTGCCATTACATTGCACTTTCAGTTCAAATATCTGGAAAACGGCTGGGTCTGTCGATTTGAAACAAGAGTACATTTTTTGCTTAAAATTGTCCAATCTTTCCGAATATTGAACTAACATTTAAAAACTATTGAAAAGAAAAACAGTTATCGGGAAAACCACCCACCACCCCCCGACAAAACTACCCTTTATGAATCGTATAACAATTTCATTATAACGTCATCGAATTTTACGTAACAATTAGCATGCGTGCGCAAAGTTTAATCAAAATAGCAATTTTGTAGTAGCTGTGGTGAAACAAAAAGTGCATTATTTTTTTACACCCTGTATATTAACAATATATTGCTTAATTGCTTGAACTTAAAGATTGCAGATGCACGTTTTAGTTGCAGTGGTTATAGTAAGAGGTGGATATTATTTCCCATTTAAATCTAGTATTGACAACTTTATTTTTCAGTTCATGACGTTTTTCTTATGATTTGAGCAATATCTCCGCTATCTATCATGCGATTACTTTTCTGATTATATACGAAGATTGTGTTTGTCGGTAGAATTCTATCCCTAACTATTTTTACTTTCCCTTACCATAGGTTTAGGTAAAGTATTCGTTTCTAGGAACCTTAACTCGCGATTTAAGAAAATATCTTCATGTGCATGAGCGTGTCTGTATGTGGTTGTCATGATCGGTTGATTTTGATGGAAGTGAATGTCTAGAGGTTTATTAAAAAATGCATCGGAATTATAAGGTTTTAAAAAATCCGAACAGCAAAAGCCAATTTGAAATACAGGGAAACATAAACGGCTTTCATACAAATCGAACGATATTTGCTGTACTTATTTTAAAATAGGGCCTTTGTGACATTTTAAAGAATTCCGACTGTAAAGCCCGTTTACTTAAAAATTGGTAATCTAATTGACTGAAAGTTTAAGGTATTTAATAGCCTCTAGATTTACTCTGTCAACAATGTTTGTTTCAAAATAAATCTATTGGTAAAAGGCACGCTTCTATAATTGTTTCGAAAATTTTATTTCACTTTTCAAATGTGATACAAGCGTAAAAATGATTTTTTTACTTACCATCAAAGATATTCAACGGTAGAATCAGAGTGTGAACGGAGTTTTTAAGAAACCGTGTAAAGGATGTTGATGAAATTTTGTGATCGGAGAAACACTTTTAACACTCACTAAACTATTTTTTATTCACTGTCGAAACGATTACGTGAGGCCTTGAATATGTTTAAAGAAATTAGGGTTAGTTAGCTGTTACATTATTTTTTAGATAAAAGGAAAGAAGTTAGGCATTATTTTAAAGCTATTTTTACGTGCATTTGTAAAATGAATTAATGAATGAAAATAAAGCCATCTATTAGAAAATCGGTAGGTTATGCGACTTCATATTGTACCTGAAGTGATACGAAGTCACTTTAAGCGTAATCATAACTGCGTTAATTTTATACCTATCCAACATTGTTTCGATATAGTCTTGTAAACTTAGAAATAAAGAAGTTATAGGTATGCTTGTTTCTAAGTTCCATAGCAACCTGCATAGAAATGATAAAGATTAGAGGTATGGGAAAGTTCATATTTCGCCCCTTTTGAGGTTCGAGGATCGAAGTACAGCCTCTAGCCGCCTTGCCTTTGTTTACAATCAGTCTGCAAGACGTGCAGTTAACACATTCTAATATTAATTGTGAAAACCAATCTTCATCTCTCAACATATTTCGTCCAATTAATGAGTTCTATTATAGTTTAATAAAGGAAATGTCAATTCCTACTGACGTACTTTTAGAGTACTCACTTTCAAAAAGCACTTATTCACAGATTGTAACGGTATGTCACCAAATGCTTCTGTTCATTGAATATGAAATATCTCTGTAATTACATCTAATTATTATGTTGATGCATAAAGTTCGTAGCATGTTTCCGTGGATTCCGTCGATTATACAGGGTTTTTAGAGGTACATGACGCATCGCATTTTTTTTAAATAGAAATGCCCATTTTTTTCTTCTGTATTTTGAGCATCTTTAGTGGCCTAATATTTTTGGAATTCGTTGGTGGAAAAATTAAGTAAAAAATATTCATCATCATCATCATCATCATCATCATCTGACATGGAGCTGACTCGAAGGTCACTCCTGGATACGTTAGAAAAAATCAGCGTTGGCAGACCAAATTTTGAAAGTTCAGTATGAGTCAATATTTCGAGATTTAAAAATGGACTTTTGCATAGGGGCAGAATAGGCCATGTTTTAACTCTTCCCTTTTTCAGAATTCGATTATCTTATACAGGGCGTAGTTTAGAAAGCCACAAACTCAAGACACTTTAAAGGAGCCAAAACTCGTTTTTTTTTTCAAAGGGAACCACCAATAAAAAAGTTCATAGGGGTATGTATTTTATTTTTCTCTACAACTTTTGTAAAACATGTCATACGCCTAAAATCACCCGTTTTTGAGGTACGGACATTTTTTTAAATTTTGGTTCTACGCACTACAATAATCAAGTCAATCAAACAACCGCGGTGGGTCGGACACGAATTCATGCCAAACGGGTGTCAAAGTAATTAATGTCAAAGTTTGGTTGCCACAAAGTTAATTAGTGGTAGGAAGAATGAACTTTCCTAAGGAGGAATTAATAGACATGATCTACGCCCTGGGACTTGCTTGTTGGGTCTCCTACGAGCCAGACGTGTTTTTGACGCGAGCGGCCGAAATTAGAAAGTTTTGGCATAATAGAGCTCGATATACGATTTAAAACGATCTACACAACAAAGCATTTACCTAATAACCTAATTACGTAGACCTGATCAAGGTAGTTCGTCAGGCAGTTTCTACAAACAAAGTGAACAGTGAACAGTGGAAAAACAAATAAAATTTCGTTCGGGAATAATTACTTAGGGGAATAATAAATTCGGGGAACGCGAGTTTTTACCCGCGCTAAAGGGATTCCAAAACTACCAAAAAGCACTCCAAATTACAAACTTACAGTGTTCCAACGGAATTGGCATAATTACGGCATCAATTCATTTCATAATTAATAGGAGGGCCCGTGCCGAACGCTTGCTTGCAGCTGCGATTGCTTGCATCTAATTGCTGTGGAATTAAAAACACACAATTAGAGCTAGTAGATCCGGTCAGATTACCTTAGCCGGAATATATTCAAGAAACAGAATCGTCAAAAGAGGGCCACGCATGAAGAAAATGCGTTTACTGTTTTACTGGAATTGGTTGAGGATCCGCATAAAAGCACTCGACAATTACCATGTGCAACTTCTGCAGGAATTAAACGAAATTGATTTTCAAAGAAGACTAGACTTTTGCCTGTGGGCAAATGAGCGAATACAGGAGACTCCTTTGGTTTTCGAAAATGTGCTGTTCTCTGATGAAGCCACGTTTCACCACAGTGACAATGTGAATCGACATAATTTTCATTATTACGCAACCGAAAATCCCCATTTTACCCGAACTGGGGGCCACCAGCACAGATGGTCTCTCAATGTCTGGGGTGGCATTGTTGGGGGATATGTTCTGGGACCGCATTTCTTTGAAGGACGTGTGAATGGAAATGCTTATCTTAATTTTTTGGAAAAGCCTTTGAAAATTTTCTGGATGATTTACCCTTAGATATTGTACGAAGACTATGGGTTCAACATGACGGTGCTCCTCCACATTACAGCGGTCAAGTTCAGCACTACTTTAACAACACTTGTCCTAATCGGTGGAAAAGTAGAGGGGGTCCAGTTAATTGGCCAGCTAGATCACCTGATCTCACAAAATGGGACTTTTATTTATGGGGTTTTGTCAAAGATCAAATATATCAAATTCTAGCTGCCACAAGAGACGATATGAAGCAAAGAATACAGAATGTTTTTCGAAGTATCCTGCCCCGTACACTAAGAAGTGTCGGGAATTCATTCAGAGAAAGGATCCAGTTGTGCATTGAACAAAACGGGGGACATTTTGAACATCCCTTATGAACTTTTATTTAATGTTATCGTTTTTGTGTTGTACGATAATTGTTATGTCCTACGTTTATTGTTATGTGTTCTACGTTTATTGTTAAGGTAATTCTTTGAAACAATGTCGCTTCCCAAAAAGCAGATTCTATCACTTTCGCCCAGGGTGTATACCATTTCTATTTCCTCAGGAAAGTTCATTCTTCCTACCACCTGCCCTAATTAGCTTTGTGGCAACCAAACTTTGACATTAATTACTTTGACACGCTTTGACGTTTGGCATGAATTCGTTTCCGACCCACCGCGATTGATTCCATGCAGGTAATTTGATTATTGTAGTGCGCAGCACCAAAATTTAAAAAAATGTCCGTACTTCAAAAACGGGTGATTTTAGGCGTATGACATGTTTTACAAAAGTTGTAGAGAAAAATAAAATACACACCCCTATGAACCTTTTTATTGGTGGTTCCATTTGAAAAAAATGAGTTTTGGCTCTTTTAAAATGTCTTGAGTATGTAGCTTTCTGAACTACGCCATGTATAAGATAATCGAATTCTGAAAAAGGAAAGAGTTAAAACATGGCCTATTCTGCCCCTATGCAAAAGCCCATTTTTAAATGTCGAAAGATCGACTCATACTGAGCTTTCAAAATTTAGTCTGCCAACGCTGATTTTTTCGAAAAATATTTTTTATTAAATTTTTCCTTCAACGAATTACAAAAATATTACACCACTGTATAGGCCACTAAAGATGCTTCAAAATACAGAAGAAAAAAAATGGGTATTTCTATTTAAAAAAATTGCGATGCGTCATGTACCTCTAAAATGGAGTACCCTGCATAATCAACATTAATTTTAAAATATGCATTTCCATCATTTAAATCACCTAAAACTTGAATCGCAGCCGTAGCTTTAACGTGTCAGAAGTTATGGAAGAATTACGCCCGATTGACTCACCCTGTATATATGATATAGTGGAATCGCCAACAATAATAATTTTTAAAACTCATTTATAGATTTTTTGCACTATTTCTATTAAGTATATACAGTGAAAGAAATTGACATTCAAATCACAGTACACTGTATTCCAACGTGTTTATCTACCTTAAAAACAGTTTATGCCTTCCTGAGTATTTATTTACATCTGCAGTGCATCTCAATTTACTGGTTTTCTAGTGTGCTACTAAATCCACTGGCGTGAAAACACTCTCTTATGCAGTTTATAGCAACAAGCGCTTACTTCACGTAACCTGTGCAATAGATCGTATCGCATCCTCTTGTTAGAGAATGGACCTTCCGTAATTCAGGAAAGACAGCATCAACTTTATGTCTAAATATTTCATCTTTAATTCATAACGTCGGGCGGAGGTTTTACGGATATCTTCTTTTGTCCTACATTTTGGTGGATTTGAATATCGTTAAGTGGAACAAACTCCTTGTATATAAGTGGATTAGCTCATGGAAATCTGAAACACCTACTGCATTTGATGTTCTGTTTTAGAGAGGTTTATTTTAAGTATGTGCGTATGCTCAAATATAACTAAAACAAATTGTATTTACCACCGTTGTTGAAGATTGAAAGAAAGTATTGATATTTATAGTACATTGTGTCACGGCAGTGAAAACGCATTATTTACGGACACTTAAAAATTAACTAAATTTATACAGCGCTAATGGGGTTGTTGGCTATTAATTATTACATTTATATTTATGTTCTTGAGGTGTATTTTTGTTCTTCAAAATAAAGGCATTTCAACTCTGATAAATTATTACAAACTGAATTTTTAATAATTACGCTATTTGAGTTAAGTATTCGTTCCTTTTTTCTGGGGACCAAGGGTACTACACTTGTTTTATTAACATGCGTATGGTTTTGTTTATGATAATAACATAACCTATAATTATCCCGTGCTCTGTAAGTTTGTAGTATATATTTTCTGAGTTTATTGTACTCGAGTTTAGTTGCATTATTATAGCTAGCAAATCCCTGTTGTCCCACAATAAAACGTATCTAATTTAAGCAAATAAAAAACCCCGGGAAAATGACAGTTTCCCTAACAATGACCAGTAAAATCTAATCGTATTTTATTCTCTCTTGTATGTAATAATAAAACGACACAAGAGAAACAAGGGGTTGAATGGGGTTCAGTTGACAACTTGTTAACAAATTTTATTTCTCATCTAGGAGATCTTGTAACTTGTTTTTTAAACAGAACATTTTCATATGTGTCTGCATTTTAAAGTCCGAAATATATTTTTGGTATATATGTTTCTCAGGTAGGATTAAAATTGAAATTGTGTATGTGTGTGGTGGTAGCTCAGTTGGTAGACTGCTCGCTTTCTGGGTAAAACGTCGATTCTGGCTTGGGTTCGAAACCTAAGCAGAACTATGCAAATTTATAAAAATCTTGTCTGCAACCCACCACACACAATTTCCCAATCCGGCTTGCAATCGTGGGATCTTAATGCTAAAAACCTTCTCTGGAATTTCTGTCGTTCGGATTCGACGTTAAACTGTAGGTTCATCGTGTTTCAAACATAGGTCGTTGTATGCCCGGAACTTTCATCATTTTGGATTTTATTTGGATCAGTTGGTTGTTCCAGTTTTCAGTATTATTTTGCAAATTGATATAGCGTTCTTCTCTTCTTAGGGTGCTTTATCTCTTACGAGACGTAGCGATCTTCTCTCCTATGCCTGTGTTGCGCGTTTAGAGTGCCACAGACATAGAGGACCTACAGCTTAACGTGGGCTCCGAACCACGGGAAGTGTAAACACTTCTACTCCAGAGAAGATTTACTAGGCAGAATACCTCGCTGGTTTGCCATTGCCTTGCGAGGGAGAACGGCCATTAAAAATCCGATGTTCCGGTACTGGGAATTGAACCCAGGACCTTCAGCGTAGAAGTCTAACGCGCTAATCTCTAGGCTACGACCGCTATAGAAACAATATCTTTATCCACTTAGTTTCTAAAAATTTTCTACGTTTATACCCATCGAAGTTATAGTTTTGCTTACTACAAAAACTGATTATTTTCCAAATACAACCTATGGTAAACCAACCCTTTTGTGAATTTATGCGGTATGATTTTCTTTATTTATTTTTATTACTTGTCCCAGGTAGACATGATCGTTTACTTTCTCTAAAATATGTGTTTTATTTTGAAAAACATATCATATACTTAGAAACCAAACGATACCGCTAGAACTCTCAAGTAGATTACTTAATCAATACATTCAATAAATACAGACAAAAATGTTACAGTACGAGGACCAATGGAACATTAAATGATCGATATTAAACTAACAAACCGAAAGAGAATAGAATGGATAAGGTAAGGCAGAAAACCAAAGTAATAGGCGTAGTAAAATAACTCCAATACAGATTTTGTGGCCGTCCCACGAGACAAACCGACAACAGATGTAATAAGAATATATAGTTCTGGAGATCACTGTGGACGGTTAAACGAACTAGAGGACGGACACAACTCAGATGGGCGGATAACATGAGAAGATCTGTACGATTAGGTTTGAGAGATAACACACAAAATCGAGAAAATTGGAGACTCATGGGGGAGGTCTTTTTCCAAAAATGGACGCATGGGGGCTAAGAGAAGAAAAAGAAGATAAAAGTTGATAACTGCAAGAATTCGTCGAGATACTACATCGTTGGAGTGTTTTCCACAATAAATTTTTATATTACATGAAGCAGAGTATCCATATAGAAGATATTCGTTCTAACATTCGGTCGAAGACTTTATGTTCAGAAATATGGTACATATTTTGTTTCCGATTTTTTTAGTTAGATTCTTATAAATCGAAAAATTCTATATAATGATAGATAGGGCAAAGATTAGGGTTAAAGAAGCCGAAAACAATTTTTTAAGTAAAGAGAAAGGTCATATTGTAGAAGAATGTATCATCATCTTTACATACTTTTTCAAGTGTCTTAGAATTACCTCACTTGAGTCTAACTCTATTTCCTGGACGTTGTTAATTAATACTACATTAAACATTGTTGATAACCATAAAGTGTACTTAAAGCTAACTTTAATTTTCCTGTTAGCAGTTCTCATTTTATTAAATGTTACAAAATATATTTCAAGTGTGTAATAGTGACTGACGTTGTTACACTTTTAATTCATTGTTGATGTAGCAAAATTTCTGGTTAATTTAGTTAATACATTGTAACTAAAATTTATGTTCAAAATTGATTAATTATTAAGTAGTATTTGCATTTCATAATGTAAAATTGTAATATACAAATTCTGACAGTTAATCGTTATAGAATTACATCCTCTCACCTCATAATTCTATGGTATATGCTTTCACGTGTCTGTAGTTTTTAACAGATTTTAATCAAGAAAATTTTTTTTATAAGCCCCAAAATTATTAGCAAGAGAGTGTTTATGTGTATTTCGTTTTAGATGGTATTTTAACTCAACGTTTACCAGAAAACATTTTTGATAATTCTAAAATGAAAACGATGTACTTTGAAATCAAGTCTGTTGTAACGCAATTGACTACTGAAGAATAGGTTTTATTTCGCAATATCTATTAAGTGCAGCGATAATGGAAACATGAAATTCTAATTTATGAATTCGATAGCCACCACTCAGAAATTATCGATTGATGTTGTACGCCAAAATTGCTTCGAATTAATTCCAGCGGTTATTATCAAGAAATTGCAAAGGCATTTGAATCAGGTGCGAGATTCTCAAACACCCGCTGCTTTCATTATTTCTATCTGGAGCTCGGTGTCCTAAATTTAGTGGCTGATGGCGTTTGCCGTTCAATACATGCCAGTTTTGGAATAGAGAAAGTAATTTTGTTTCATTGTCGATTTCAATCTTAGCCTTTTGTTTAAGGTTTGAGTGATTTCTATTTTAAGTACATCGTATCAAACTGGAGTTGTTCGTTAATTATTCAGCTTCCCTTTCTCATTAATTTCTCGTTTTTTTCTATACAATGAGACATTCTATATTTACTTGTGTTTTGTTTTATATTATTGTTTATGTTTGTTTTGTGAACATTACAATAAACGGGTTGTTGGTGTCGATGTTTATTAACAGTTTTAAACAACCTTGTTGACTTCACCTTTATGTTAAAGTATTTTGATGAAGCAGAGTAACTGATTTAAAACGTGAGTATTGTTGTTTTGACGCACGCTACGGCAACAATGAAATAATCGGATTAGTTACTTTCAATTTCACAAGAGTTTACATTAATTTAAATCACTATAATTACTTATTTACCTAGTTACAATGATTTTAGCAAATAAATCAGCTGCATCCACATATACGTTGTCTACTATGTAAATATGCGTAATTTCAAACTAATTGCGTATATTTGTATTGGTTTTGAGTGAGAACTTGCGCAGCGATTTTCCTTTCGTGGATATTGTTTTGACCAGTGGTTTCCAAACTTTTTTAAAGCGTGACCCCCTTTTGGTCAAAATTTCACTCACGATCCCTCTCTTGTAGTACTCACCTTCATTCGTCTCAGCGGCTAAATAGCTAACTGACGCCATCTATTACTAAGTAGTGAAATTTATTTATTTGTGTGTTGCCGGAAATTTCCACCATATTTGGGAGTGTTGTAGATAGAACTGGAATAATCTGGTAAATCCATTTTACTTTATATAAGCATCGTGATGAGATTAGTAATCATTTAAAAATTGTGTGCTGTACTGCTGAGTGTGTATAGAGTGCAATAAACAAATATTTAACTTTAAGTGCGAGTTATTCGTTTTGTTGAAAGTGGATAAATGTTTAAAACGGTCATTAAAATATTCCGTGTCTGGCAGTGATAAGAACACAAAGAAAACTAGTTAGTTATACCAACGATGAATATCTCAAATATGGTTTTACCGTTATTTTTCAGAAACTTCAGTGCGTACTTGTCGAGAAGTGCTGTAAAAAGAAAGTATGAAGCATCAAAGCTATTTCGACATTTACATAAATACCAAACATCCAGACAAAAAAGAAAAACCTGTGGAATTCTTTGAAAGAAATCTCAACTCCCTCCACAAGTAGCAAGCCACTTTTTCATCAACCACTATTAATGAAAAACACTGCTATCAAGTTATCGAGTTGTACGAGCATTTCATATTACAAAAATCAGTAAGCCACATACAATGGCTGAAGATCACATTTGATTGATTGACTGGGTAAAATGCAAAGTGGTAATTTTCATTAAGGGAGAAGCATTGCAGTACAATTGCCGAAGATCAGATTTGATTGATTGACTGGGTAAAATGCAAAGTGGTAAATTCCATTATGGGAGAAGCATGCAGACTGGTATTTTTCGAAAAATGAATACATGGGTTCTTTATATGCAAATCTGCTTCATCACACAGAAGTAAGATGGTTTTCGAAGGACAACGTCTTATGTTTGCAGATATTTATGTTTAGGTACATTTATTGAAAACTTTAATATTTTAAGTTTGATTTATTTTTGTTCACTTTATGAAAGGTTGAAGTAAATGTCTTGAAAAGGCATCTTGTTTTATTTTGGAAATCCTCCCGCGACCCCCTAACTCTAATTATTTCTTATTTGCATGGAAAAGTGCGACTAGAGCCCCATCTTGCATAAGGCACAGATGAACGCAATCATTCAAGGACACATAGTGGGCGTAAAGTTGCATTCACACTGTTCACTAGTCAAACGATTTGAGAAAAATGTCTATCAGATGGACTTCCAAAATATCCAGCCAAATACTTATTGAAAATCGATGCTGATGTCTTCACTCGACAACAACGTGATGTTTTTCGTCTGCCTAAACATGATTATTATGCAAATAAATAATATTCTTATTCCTAAAAGTAGCTTCATCCATGAATAAAATATTGTTAATAAAGTTTGGATTTCATGCGACTTTTCTCAGAATGAATCTACAATTCACAATTCTTGAATTATAACCAGAAGCAGTTAGGGCGTGTACCCGCTGGATATGGTACCAATATATTTGTGTGCAGTAAAAAAATAATAATAATAACCTAAAATGTAATTAGATAAAATGTAAAAATGTGATGTCTGAAACGGTTTGTGGGCATAATTAACTTGATTCAGACTTTTTTGTTTGGATTGGTGAGTACTATATGTGGGGATATTAACCAAACTTTTAACACCTTGTATATAAATATATAGACAGATAGGTAGATTGTTGTTGTATAATATTTTCTAAACTGAACGAATCGGCAAATATACATCCCTTGCTCTACACGTATGTTAGTGTGAATTTATGTTCGACTGTATTTGTTTATTTCTCATTCATAGTTACATTTGCAAATTGAAAACGAGAGCACATTCTGTTCACTGCGGTACAAATGACGTGATACGGTTTCTTTCGTTAAATTGAATAGATATCGTTTCCATTGTTGACTAACATATGTGAGAAACTTCCATAAATATTTAAATTTTCCAATACCTGCGAAATAGGAGTGGTCACATGTTTTCGCTTGCTAGTTTTCTATGTGGGTCACTACTGAAATATTTACTCTGGGATGTTACTTAAACACAGTCGCGTATGTGAGTAGAACCAAAGTAAAAGTTGATATAGGAAATATAAAATCAATAGAATGCAGAAATAGTACCGTAGATGATACAAAACCAAAAATATATATGAGCAAGGTATTGACGCTTAAGAATCGATATTCGAGTGACAGCCGCTCACTTTTAGTATGTTAAAGAAAGTAAACCAAGTGTGAACTAAACTTTCTTACTCTTGTCATACCAGTCATCAGTATCCAATTGATAGAATAGAAATATATCGTAACCACTTGAAGTTCACGATCTTATGAAACAAAAAATTTTTATATTATGATTTATGTTTCTTGATAATAATAACTGTCTCCTCCGGTACAAGACGGTTTATAGCTAACTACTATAAGTTGTGCCATTTTAGGTATGGAAAAATTGGTTTGTTATATTAAAATTGTGGATATTTCCGGTTTAACGTTAACATACCATCATTATGGTCACCTATTTATAGCAGTTGATAGAAATAGCAAGAGAAAGCTAGAAATACCCTTTACTATTTTTAAAACGATGCTATCTGAATATCTTAAGTTTGAATGACTTTATTCATTTATAATAATAGATTGTTGCAGTAAAACGTTACAGCATGTGTGGCTGGAATCTACCGGGTGCTATTACCTCTAATTCCGGTGTTCATATTCCGTGTGTTGCATGTGCGAGAGTTGACAAGCGGAAGTGTCCAATATGGACCGATTTGGGCTTCCCCTGTAAAGGGGCCCATAGACTTCGGTTATTTTTGCCAGTTTTGCCCGAACGGGTAAAACTGTTCGGGTAAAACCGATAATATGTGGCTAAAATCTGTCCATCTTGCCCGCGGTTAAAAAATCTGTCGGAGCTTGAATTTTTACCCGCGCAGTTCGATAGGATCGTGCAAGTCTGTCAATGTATGGTGCATACCGTCTTGAACGAGTCGGTTTATTTCAGTGGTGTTCGTGTGTATTTAAAATACAATTGACGTGCTTTTGTCTTAATTATTATTAACTATGAGTGACTTGAGACAATATAATAAACAATTTATCGTAGAATTTATAGAACTTTACAGAAAATTCCCATGCCTGTGGAAAGTCAAGTCATCAGACTACATTGACCGAATAAAAAAAATAATGCATACGAGGAACTAGTAGTAGAAGTCTATGGGCCCCTTAAATAATTAAACCAATCGCCTGGTTCCATCTTTAATTCATTTAACAGGTTTACATGAGAAAACTGATTTCTTTTCAAAAGCCACTTCCTTGCCCATTTGGAACGGTTCTTTCTTTTTCATTTTACAGCTACCGCCGCCGCCACTGCTAACGCAAGTGTTCGAGTGTTCATCTCGAAAGTTTATCAAAAACTGCCGTGTAGGAACGCAATGAGTGGACACTGACGTTCATCGTTCTTGCACGAACAGTTTTACCCCTTCGGGTAAAACTGTGTGAAAAGAACGAAGTCTATGGGCCCCATAACATATTAACACCGTTTTACGACGCAAATTAATCGAAGACAAGCTTGACTTTAGTTAAGGTTGCAACTGGTTTGGATGCTTGTCAAAGCACTCACAAATGCTTTTAATTAATTTGGCGTATGAAGACGCAACGTTTGAATATAAAATTAATGCATTCCTTGCTTTCAAGAGGCCTCGCAATCAATTTATCAAACTGTAAATATGTAAAACTAAAGTAGGGAAATATAAATGAATATTTCCTTAAAAAAGTATATAAATAACGTAAACTAATTTAAAACCCCTTAAATATTGCTACGATTTCTGTCTTTAATTTTAAGGTGTTTATGACTCCCTCTTCAATTTAATTTTACTTCGTTTTTTCGCATAATTTTGACGCTGATGCTCTGATGCACCAAACCATTATTTTTTAACCAGATATGCTAATAATCTCCCCTGTAAAGATTTAACGTACTTTAACCTCGGTAGCAGTTGTTCAAATTAGGTACAATTCTTTTAGTAATAATTGATGATCGAAATTCACCTAGCTACGATTCTCTCTGACGTAGTCCTCCACTTTATTATTAGGCACGGCACCGTAATTTCATTTCTAACGGAACCTCTTTTCTCACCATTATTTATTCCACATTACGATTTCGCGCGCGCAAAATTCGCTTCGATATTAAGTTTTTGCACATTCTCAAGTATTTTTACTTTTACATGCTTCCAATATTAATCGGAGCCAGAAATTGGGGTTTTAAATTTTATCGAAATATCATATGCAGTTGCTAGACAGCAAACAATACTAGGTTTGACAATTTGATTACCGGACAGGCTTTGCTGCACTAAAAATTATGTGAAATTGTATTAAATGTCAAACAATATAGGGAATTTTTCTTTGTATAGGTAGTATACATTTACATGTAATTGTTTATGTATACTTCTAAAAAGAACGCATCAATTACGCCTATTATATAGGCACAACTATACAGAAAACTAAATTTTTCGAATTTCAGTTTTTGTAAGCAAAACACAAGCATGCTGTGGGCAAAACAATCAAATTAATTCAATGTTAAAAAATAAAATTAGTCTTTATTTAGTGTCTTATTGCGTATTTTTATACAACCATGTACAGTAAAGATGAAAAAGTGGAAATTCTAATGTGGTATCAGAATTGTAACAGTTTAAGAACTGCGAGAGACTTATTTTCAGTAAAATATGCAGAAAGACCTATTCCTTGTATTCGAACCATACAAACAATTGTTAGAAA
>JABXWE010005710.1:0-39327 GCA_014611495.1 Limonius californicus | reverse complement strand
CGACTGTGGTGCTTGCGGAAAAAAAAAGTTAATAATATCGGGTTATTCTTTGCGAAGTTTAATTTTCAATAATTTGACACTGACAGGAGTCAAAATTTAATTAATCATATGGACTAGTCAATAAGTGACAAGATTATGACTTCGTCAACAGGTCATAGATAACCTATTATGATTGGTCGACACATAATAGCTTTTATGTAACAATCATAAGCTAAGATCTTTAATTTGGGCGAGGTCGAGTTTTCTGGCAGAGCGCGCTTGTCGCGCGCGAGGCCAATAATAAAGACGAGTTAATTAAGTCTGATTATGTACGAGTAACATACTTAGCTTTATGTTCGATTCAAAAAATGTCTAGGAAAATATATTTTATTTAGTGAAATTTGCAATAGAAAATATTATATAGTGTGCCTTCTGCGTTGTCATAGATACGTAGATGTTTGAAATTTGTAAATGTGTCAGAAAGCGTCGATTAAATAATTATTAATTGGTTCTGGTAGTTTAAAAATGGATCTACCAGAAGAAATGGAAATTTCAGACAACATAAGACAAATAGCATCGAGTGCGAGAGAAATGCTTTTACCCAGCAAATCCAAAACTCTATACGAAAGCGCTTACAAGGATTACCGACTGTGGTGCTTGCGAAAAAAAATTAATTCTACCACAGAGGATAGTATATTGGCTTATTTCAATAGTGAGTTGGTTTCTTATAAAAGTTCTTCTTTATGGAGTAAGTACTCTATGTTACGTTCAACGATAAATATCAATGAGGGAATAAGATATTAGCAAAAATTTCCGAGCCTCATTCCGTATCTCAAGAGAAAAGGGGAAGGGCATAAAGCCAAGAAAATGAAAAAATTAGGTTTTGTGTATTTCTTGTTTAAAATAAATCGTTATTTTGAAGTTTAATTTTCAAATAATTTGACACTGACAGGAGTCCAAATTACTTTATCATTATGGACTAGTCCAATAAAGTGACAGATTATGGATTCTCAACAGTGTCATAGATCAACCTATTATGATTGAGTCGAACATAAATACAATTATGTTATCTGATATCATTTAAGTAGGGTTAAGTACCAACTCTAGGTTGCAATTAATTAAATTTTGATACCAAAGGTATACCATTACTAGATACTCGGTACTCGATGAGATATGTATAAAAACAGCTGAACTGCTTACCTGTCTGAAAGAATAAAATGAAAGGATTAAATAAAACACATTTTTGTACAATTGTACGCGAAGTAACAACTTCGCGTACGCCATGCAGGCCGCAAAATTCAATTTCGCGGCCGTTGTCATAGCGACGGCCGCAAAATTTACTTTCGCGGCCGCTGTCATAACGACGGCCATTAAACTAAATGTCACTTATATATTTATTTTGACGCATGAGAATGGACAGTTTTTAGAAATTATTTATTATTTATCTCATTTCCATGGTAACACGAAAGCCGGCCATTTTTCTATTTACGACGAAAATTATAATTTTTAAAATTTCATCAATAATTATTGAGGATTCTACACAATTGCACAAAAAATGTTGTGTACACTGCGGCCGCGTCATTCTTTAACGTCCTCGAGGTTGCCTTGCCTCGGCCGCAAGCGGCCTCGGCGGCAATCTTCCTCTCGGTACGTTAAAGAATGATTTCGCGGCCTAAGTATACAAATAACTATAAAGGAACGTTCGTAATAATTATTGAACTGCACGTATGTCATTAATCCTGTCGCTCCTTCAGAAGCATAGGGCGTCGTGTCATTCGACGATTCTTTGGCGTTTTCACCTATATGGTAACAGAGTTGCCAGCTCTGTACCATGTGCACTCTAGCTGTTACACTGTTCTGTTTCTTTTGCTGTTTTGTTGAATTAACACTTTCTAACCTTCACTGGTTTACTACGCACACAACACTTCACATAATGTCCTCCATTCGATCTTGTCCTTTGCCTTCTTTTTTATTTCATTCCATTGAAGTCCTTTCTCGGTAATTTCCTTTTGCGTCTTCCTTCTCCGTGTGACTTTTGGTCTTTCTCTCATCCTTTTACCTCTTATATTGTGTTCCAATGCTTCTTTTGTTATATCATTATTCGGTTTTCTTAACGTATGCCCAATCCATTTCCATTTTCTTCTTTTTGTTGTTGCCCTTATCGGTTTTTGTTGTGTTCTTTCCCATAATTCTTCATTTTTAATTGTTTCCGGCCAGTATATTCCCAGGATTCGTCTAAGGCATTTGTTCATGAATGTCTAATCTTTTTATGTGCATTTCATTTATTGTCCACGATTCTGAGCCGTATAACAATATCGTTTTTACGTTTCTGTTGAACATTCTAATTTTTGTTTGCATATGTATTTCTCTTGATTGCCAAATTTTCTTGAGTGCGTTAAAGGTTCCTTGAGCTTTGTATATTCTTGATTTTATGTCCACTTCACTTGTTCCTCCTTCGTCTATAATGCTTCCCAAGTATGTAAATCTCTCTACCTTCTCTATCTGCTCCCTGTCGGGTTGGTTGTTCTCTGTCCCTATTCTCTTCTTGCCTTTTTCTATTTTCATAATTTTGTTCTTATTCTTATTTATCTTCAGTCCCACTTTTTTTTGCTTCTTCCTTTAGTTTGTCTAACTTTTTTCTCATTTGTATTGTGCTTTCTGTCAACAGGCAGGCATCATCTGCAAATTCTATGTCTTCCAGTGTTTTGCCGAACCTCCAACTAATTACTGACTTCTTGTCTTCCGTTTTTCTCATAACCCACTCTATTATAACCAAAAATATTGGGTATGTAGAAGTTTGATCATGTTTATGAGCTTCTTTGGCATTCCATACGCTTTTAAGATTGTCCACATTTTATCCCTGTCTATTCTATCAAATGCTTTTTCGAAATCTATGAAGGTTATTTGGAGTTCCTTTTGCCATTCATTTGCTTGTTCAATGATGGTGCGCAGTATAAATATATTATCTACGTATTGTATATAATATCTCTGTCTGAATCCTGCCTGGTTGTTCCTTAGTACCTTTTCTATTTCGTCTTTAATTCGATTTAGTCTTGTAAATATTTTGCTTGTTGTGCATAGCAGTGTTATTCCTCTCTAGTTCGAGCATTCTGTTTTGTCTCCTTTTTTTTGAGAATCTTATTATTATTCCTTCGTTCCATTCTCTTGGGATTTTTTCTTCTTTCTATATGCTATTTAGTAAGTTATGCATCATTTCTTCCGTTGTTTCGTCGCCTTCTCTAATTAGCTCTGCTGGGATGTCATCTATACCTGCTGCTTTATGGTTTTTTTAGCATGTTTATGGCATTTTTTATTTCTTCTCTGGTGATCGCTTCTTCATTTATTTTCATTTCTTCTCCTATTTGCTCCACTTCTTCCACTATTTCTTCTTGTACTGTTGTTTTCTTATATATTTCTTCGAAATGTTCGATCCATCTCTGTTTGGTTTCCATGTTTTTAAGGGTCTATCTTTCACCCTTGTCTCGTTTATTGTTTTCTTTCTTGTTATCTCTTTTGTTATGTCGTATAGCGTTTTCATATTATTCTTTTGTGCTGCTTCTTCTGCTCTTCTCAATGTTTCTTCTCTGTGTTTTGTCTTATCATTTCTAGCACTTGTTTTCACCTGTTTATCTTTTTCTTTATATAGCTTTCCCTGTATTTTTTTTTTCATTTTCATTTTTGCTTGTCAATATTTGCTGTTTAATCTTTCTTCTATTCTTTCCCATGTCTGTTTTGACAGCCATACCTTTTGTTTTGCTTTTGTGTATCCTAGTACCCTCTTTGCCGTGTTCTTAAGAGTTGTTTTACACTTATTCCATGTTTCTTCTACCCCTTCATTTCCTTTATTTTTCTGTTTCTCTCATTCTCTTCCTAATTTTTCTTTGTATTGTTTTCTGACTTCTTCTTCTTTCAGCCACTGCACATTGTATTGTTCTCTTTTTGTCTTTTGTTCTCTATTTGCCCGTAGTTTTATTCTTATTTTAGCCCTGAATAGAGTATGATCTGTAGTCCCATCGGCCCCCTCATTGCTCTTACATCACACAGCATGTTTTTCCATTTTCTTTCTATTGCTACGTGGTCTATTTGGTTCTGTATTTTACCTCCGGGTGAGGTCGAGGTTACCTTGTGTAGGGTTTTATGTTTGATAAGGCTACCTCCTATTATTAGGTTATTTCTTGCACAGAATTCTACGAATAATTCTCAATTTTCGTTGATAACGCCTACTGCTTCGTTTCTCATTGTGTCTTCTCTTCCCTTGTTCTCACTTCCAATTTTTGCGTTCATATCTCCCATTCATATTTTTATATCTCTTTTATGTTGTTTGTTTATATCGTCTAAAGTTTTTTGTAGTTGTTCATAAAATTCTTCTTTTTGTGTTTCTTCCTTCTCGTTGGTCGGTGCATATGCATTTACTGTAGTTCTATTGTAATAACTTGCTTTAAATCTGGCTGTTATAATTCTGTCTGATATGCCTGTCCACTCCATAAGTGCATTTTTTGCTTCTAGTCGTAGCATAAATGCTACTCCATTTTCGTGTCTTGTCGTCTCTTCAGTGCCTCCTGAATATATCATCTTTGTTCCATTTTCTGTTGTATACTCTCCGCATCCTTTCCATCTCGCCTTATTTATCCCTAATATCTCCACTCGATATCTTTCCATTTCTTTCGCCACTTGATTTACTTTGCTTGCTTCTAATATTGTTCTTACGTTCCAAATTCCTATATATTTTGTTTTTTAGTTTCTAGTTCTTCCGTTGTCTGTGGTTTTTCTTCACTTTCTGTATTTGCTTGAAGTTTCCTTAGTCTTATTTCGTTGCTTTCCGTTATCTTAGTTTCCGTCCGGTTTTTAGTTTTTGTTAGTTTTTTGGCTTTTGTGTGTGGCGGTTTCCCGTGTTCGTAATGCTTCTTAGGGTCTTGTTTAAGGCATCTTCTTCTTTCGACGATATGTCGCTTGTGTTATCTTTTGTCTTTCTTATAATCAAATCTTCCTTGTGTGGTACTAATAGGCTCTGCGTCCAGAATTTATTCTTTTTTGGGATTACTCCTTTGTGGGTTGTCCCTGTGGTCTTCATCTGTAGATGTTCCTCTTTTTTGGTTTCTCTGTTTTTTTTTACTATCCACGTTGTCTTTCTCGTACTCTTCCTCTTCAATGTCTACTTCGGTTTGTTCCATCAATTTTTTAGCCTTCCATTCCTCTCCATTTATAATTAGCTTGTCTTTAATAATAACTGCTCTCGCTCCTTTTTTTCTGGCTTCTATCATATGTGGAATTAGCTTTTTCCTTATATCTCTTGTTGTTTTGTCCATATCTTCTTTTATCCATGCACGTATGTAACCGACAAAATTAAAGTATCTTACATATTCTGAACATCTAAATAAACGAAAAAGGTGAAAACAAAGCACTACAAGTACTAGCTATTGTATGATAAGAGCCGGCTTCGATTTGGCAGGGCATCCTCTATTCCGTTTTTGGCCAATAGTCACATTCTTGGCCTCCGGTGGCGGACTCACCAGTTTCAAGCGAACCCCAAAATATGTTTGCTATATACTGCTCTTAAAATGCGGGACAGGTACACTTCCCATCTATCCAGGTGTAATTTTTAAGCAAAGCTACTTCCCATTTGCATTCGTTGAAGTTATCCCACTTGTTTTTGAATTCTTTGATTATTTCAGCCTTTCCACCAGGTACTTCGTAATAATTAAAGGTCTCATCACTGCGCGTTAACATAACTTTCTTTGGCATCTTCTCCCACTGATATGATTCCGTCCAGTGTTTTAAAGTTATGGTTGGCTACGTTGCAAAAACTCTGCTTTGGGTTGTTGTAGACTAGTGGTTCACCATCTCAATTTCAACGATCAAAAAACGTGATAATGCAAGATGCTCACGCAGAGTGTGTTCGTCTTTTATGCTTCTGTTAAAAGATTTCAGTCCGTTCTGTGTGGCTGGAGTACTCAAGTGGGCACTCAAATACCAATTGGGATTTTGCTTTAGCCACTGTTCCTTGAAGTATTTAACGAAGCTGTTTGGATCAGTAGTTGCATGCAAAGAATCGATATCATTCAGTAATTCCTTCTGACTCGTCTTCTTTGTAACTTTTTCTACGTGGGTTGGAATTTTCTATTTCGCGTGTGTCCAGCATATCCTTACTGTAATCTTATCACCAAAAGTTTCTACGAAGGCATTTTGAATGGCTTTGAATGCATCATAGACCAACACCTCTGGCTGCAGGTATTATTATTATTGGATGTTAGGGCTTTGGCATTTATATGCCTTCCGTCACTTCGACCCTTAATGGTTCTTCTGTAACTTATGAGCCCTTTCTTTGTTAGAGAAGTTGTAGGCTGTGGATAAACCTTATAATGTCTCTGGACTTCGAGTCCCTTATTTCGTTAGGCGTCATGGTTGCCTTTCCGAAAATTTTTTGTCTGCGTCGACAGGCAGCATTGCATTCGCATAGAATGTGTTCTGCCGTTGCGGCCGCCTCGTTACATAAGCGGCAGATCTGGTGCTCAGCTTTACCAATCTTAAAAGGATGATATTTTAATGTTGTTTGGCCTGTAAATAGGCCAGTGATGGTTTTCAATTCCATCTTGCTGAGGGACAAAGCAAGTTTAGCTTTATTTTGCGAAACAGTGATGAACTGTTTTGCCTGACGTTGTCCTGGAATATTTTGCCAGTATGAGAATTTCTGTTGTTCCTCCTATAGTTTGACCGCCTGTTTTATGTGGCTTTTCTGTATTCCACAGCAAAGCTCAGGTTTTGCTCCGCGTTTTGCGAGTTCGCCGGCCTTTTCATTGCCTGGTACGCCCTCATGCCCTGGCACTCACCACAAGGTAACGTGGTTTCTGTTTGCCAGTTGTTTGAGGTTGTTCAGGCACTCCCAGATTAGTTTCGGCTCACAAATGGGGGCCTTTAAAGCCTTTATTGCTGCTTGGCATAAAATCCGATACGGTGTAGGCCGTTCGCTCTTGGTGACTGTGATTTAGAATACCTAAGTGGCCTATCAGGTCTCCTGATTTGAATTTATTTGTCCTTGCAAGCGTGAACGCATGTAGCATTGCCTCCTTTTGCACCTAAAGGTGTAGGGGCGTTAGTCCTAACACGGTCTCTATTGCTGCAGTTGGACAGTGAGACAGACGAGACGTTGTATCTTCTCTAGCCGTAACTGAGTGGTGATCTGTTTTGTTTTTGGCCACCATACGACTGCTGCCTAGGCGATCATGGGTCTTATTATAGCCACATATGACCAATGGATCATTGCTGGTTTTAGCCCTCAGTTTCTTCCTACCAGCCTACGGCATGCTAGGGATGCTAGAACTGTCTTCTTCTGCAGTTTACCAATGTGTGAGTTCCACGTCAACTTCCTGGTCTAGTGTAACTCCTAAGTATTTGGCTTCATTACTGAAGTCAATAACCGCCTCTTTTAACATGGGAGCTTTTAGGTTCAGCTTTCTACGTCTAGTAAAGGGGACGATTACCGTTTTCATTGAGTTTATGCTTAAGCCTTGATCTCGACACCAACTCTGGATGGTTTCTAGAGCTTTCTGCATGCGTTGTGACACTACTGAGTCAAATTTTCCACGGACCACTACTACTAGGTCGTCGGCGTACCTCTGTATTTCAAAGCCGTCTTGTCTTACCATATTGAGGAGGTCGTTGACTACCACAGACCACAGGAGAGGCGACAGAACCCCACCTTGGAGGCAACCTCTAGCAGTCGTAATGGTAACTTCTTTCCCTCCCAGTTTTGCTGTAATTTTTCTACATTCAAGCATGGCTTTAATCCATTTGATAGTAGAAGGATCGAAGCCCTTCTCCGTGGCAGCTCTTTCTATTGATTCGAAGGAGGTGTTGTCAAAGGCACTCTCTATGTTTGCGAAAGCACAGAGAGCCATTTCTTTTGCCACGTACGTCTTCTCCAACCCATTTACTAGACTATGGAGAGCCGTTGTAGTCGATTTTGCCTTTTGGTAGACATGCTGGTTGGGGTGAAGTGGTCGGTTTGGAAGTACTTCACTTCTTAGGTACCGGTCAAGTACTTTCTCCATTCATTTCAAAAGGAAAGAGGTGAGGCTTATAGGTCGGTACGCCTTGGGCTGGGTGTTAGAACGCTCACCTCCCTTGGGTATAAAAACTACACTAACCTCTCTCCACTTTTTAGGTATATAGCCAACGCAGAAGCTAGCCTTGTATAGTTTGCAGATATTGGGCAGGAGGTCCTCTATACATCTCTGTAGTAGGGCCGGAAAGACGCCGTCTCCACCAGGTGATTTATAGGGTTTAAAAGCAAGAATTGCCTATTTAACCCTATTTATCGTTAGGACTTTGTTAGCCAGACTTCTGACCCTTGAATGTAGACGTATTACATCCACTTCCTCGGCGGGTTCGTCCGAGCTATGAGTGTGAGACCCTGGGAAATGGGTGCTTAGTAATAGATCCAGCTGGTACTCTCAGTGCAGAGCCCATCCGCCTTCTGCATATGGCCAATGTCATTTGTGTGGTCTTTTGCAAGGACTTTTTGTAGGCGTGCCGCTGTTATGAACCATTTTTGCGCAGATTTTTCTCATCCCCAATTCATTGGTCTGATGAACTGTGGTGGGAGTCAAATTCAACTCTTCCCCGATCATTCTGACTGTATACCGACAATCTGAACGCACAAGATCCCGGACTCTGTCGACATTTTCATCGGTCTTTGAAAATGAAGGCCTTGCGCTACGAGCTTCATCTTCAATCGACTGCCTTCCTTCTGAAAATGCCTTAAACCACCGAAAAACCTGGGCCCTTGACAAAACACTGTCTCCGTAGGCGTAGGCCTGCCGAAGTTTTGCAAAAGTTTCCGTTGCATTGTGCCCAAGTCTGAAGTAAAACCTGATAGCACACCGTTGCTCGAAATTGATGTCACTCATTTTCAGAACCCACTAGCAAAAATTGTTTCACGAAAAAAATCAGTGTGGACAACCAAATTACTCTAGCGAGTTCAACCTCGTAATGAACTCGTATCACATGTTCACCTGCCGCCCCTTCTACTCCCGCATCCCCAGTGTTGCCAGATCGAACGTTACGCTATCAGCCTCATTACTTAACTTACAAACCTCGTATGTTTGAATTTATTTTAATGGTCGTACCAGATTTCATGCCATTCCATATAAAAAAAAAGGGCCACTATATTAAGTGAAAACCCAAGTTTTTGTTGATAAGCTTCTTCTTAATTATATCCCTCTCACTTTTTGCTGTTGGATTCCTTTCACTCTGGGTTTCTTGGTTTTTCCTTCTGCACCAGAAGACAATGGAACCCATTGACCTTTCAACCACTAGGCTGTATGCCAAACCCTTTTTCACATGTTTTCACTCCAACCTACTATACTGAAGGTCACTTTCAACCCCGCTATACTGAGTTTCATACTTTAAATGCCCTGTGCGCAGCTGATATATAAACAGTTTTAAAGGCCAATTTGGACTGTGGCTAGAATCTTCTTCCTCCATGTCTTTCTGTCTTTGCATTTCATTTTCTAATTTTTAATGTCAGTTCCTTGCAGGTCTTCTATCTGTTGCCACCATGTTTTCTTTGGAGGACCTTCCTTCCTTTTTCCTTCTGATTTGTGGCTCAGGATTTTTTGTATTGGATCATTTTCTTCTTTTCTCATTACGAGACCTAACCTCCTTAACCTGTTTTGTTTTATTCTTACATTGACGTCAGGATCCTGGTAGAAATCCTTTAATTCTTTATTCGTTCTTCTACGCCATCTCTGTTCTGCTTCTTTCACACCCCTAAAAATTCGTCGAAGTTTCCTTTCCCATATGATTACATAGTTTATTTTCTGATTATTTGGTTGACAGCCAGGTTTCACACGTATATGTAAAGACCGGTCTAATAATTTTTCTTTTTCTGTGTATAGGCCAATGGCCTGTTAATTACCTACAATAGAGTAGGTTCTCTGAGCCCTCTTTGCACAAATGCCGGGCACGGGGCTAGCCTAACCCGTCGAACAGAGACGAGAAGTTCCATTACAAGACCGAATAATTGTTTTTTACACATTTATTTTTATTGCTCTTGTGACACTTTTCTTTGTTAATAAATGGTTTAGTGAGGCCGAACTTTATGAAGCACCTAATATTCTTTTATTTATTTCTTCTTCCTGATTTCCTTCGCTGTTCATCTCCACTCCTAGATATGTCACCTAGATTGTTACGTTGAAGGTTAGTTCTTCTTTTGTTGATTTTGTTTATATTTTCAGGCTTTGAGTTTTGACCCTCCTTCTGTTTCTTATTCCCCATAATCATGTAATGCGTTTTGGTGTTAATCTTTAATCCTACTTTATGCACCTCATCCTCAAAATCCTTTACCATATTTCTTAGTTGTTCTGTCGTTCTGCACATCAATACCAGGTCGTCCGCATACGCTAGTATTTGGTATGGGCTATTTAATATGCTTTTGTTTGTATGGATTTTTGCCTTTCTTGTGATGTATTATAGGATAATGTTGAATAAATACGGCGATGTGGGGTCTCCCTGTTTTAGACCCATATTGCTCTCAAAATGTGTGGACATCTAACATTTGAATCTTACCTGATTTACGCTTCTGTCGAGTGTAATCGCAACTAGTTTTATTAGTTTCTTATATTGTAGTTCTTTCATTGTTTCTATTATTTTTGTTCTTAGCACTCTGTCGAAAGCCTGCTGAAAGTCAGTGAACAGCGCGTGTATTCTTATATTTTTTTTCTACATTTTTCATGTATCTGTCTGATTATAAAAATTTGGTCCACTGTTGATTTTCCTTGTCTGAAGTCGGCTTGATACTGTCCTACTGTCCGTTCTGTCGTTCTTCATTTTTCCGTTATTAACGACAAATCACGACCATTTCCCATTCCTTAGACATCTCTTTTGCTGCCCATATCTGTTTTATTAGTTTGCACATTCTTCTTCTTAGTTCCTCACTGCCATATTTTATTAGTTCTATAGTTATGTTGTCCGTCCTGGGACTTTTATTATTCTTCCTCTGTTTTATGATATTTTCGAAAGCCTCCCACGTTGGTAGTTGTTCTTCGGATTTTGTTTCCTGTTCCTTTTCAATTCCCCTTACTTCATCGTTTCTTTAAATTTTTTCATATTATTGTTTGATTATCTCGGTTATCTTCTTTTCGACCATACACACTCTCCTTCTTCATTTCTCAGTCCCACTGTTTCCTCTTGGGATCTTTTCCTGTGCTCTTCATTTTGGTTTTCCACTTTTTCCTCGATTATCTTCTTACCGTCTAATAAGGTTGTCTTTCTCTTCTTATCTCTTCTATCTCTTCTTTTTTACTATTATTTGTTAACTTATGTTGTAACATTTCTGCATATTTTTCCTTTGTCTCTTCCTTCTTTGTAGCTTCTGTTAAACTCATTTTTGCCTTTCGGTGGTTTGTTGTGTAAGTTGGTTTGAGTTGCTTTGTTGTTATTGTATTCAGAAAGTGAGCCGATCTAATGGCTGCTCCCCTATATTTGTTATAGCATTTACCTGCCTTTTCGAGATCAGCACATGATCTATCTGGTTCCTACTTTTTCCATCGGGGCAACACCTGGTTTCTTTATCTATATATTCTTCCTTTTAACCATAGCATTTTTTATAACAACGTTATTCCTTCCCGAAGATTGATTAGTCGTTCTCCATTATTGATCGTTTTTTCGTGTAGGCTTTCTTTTCCTGCAATTTCTCCTATTTCCTTTTCTTTCCCTATTTTGACATTTTGGTCACCTATCAGTATTTTTATGTCGTACTTTAGGATTTTGTTAATTGCGTTCTCTAAATCTTCATAAAATCTTTCTTTTTGTTCCTCCTCTGTTGTTTCAGTTAGGGTATACGTGTTGATGGCGCTTGTTTTTCTATATTAACCTTTTACTCTTAATACATTTTTTCTTTCGTTTATTTTTTCCCATCCTACTATTTTTTCTTTTATTCCCTCGCGAATCAGGAAACCTGTCCCGTATTTGCTCACTTCTCTCTCTTTTCGGGGCAGCTTAGGATAATATATTTCTTACGGAAGAATCTTGTACAGCAGGGCTCGGCAACCCGCAGGCCACATGGTGCCTTGTAGGACTTTTTGTGAGTAGTTTCTTTAAAAATCCTCTTTGTGCGGTCGTGTAATGTTTCATAAAAAACTTTATTGTCCCATTGCGATGGTCAATTTTTCCACTTATTGTTTGTTCTTACTTGTGCTTTTATTATTATTGATGAAACCTTAACTCGGGAGGTCAATTAATGGTCACTAACTAGAAAGCGGTATATTTTTTTATCTTCCTCCCTATTTCTTCCTAAAGCAATCAATAAATTTCACTTTTTATTGTTCTGTATTTTAATATCGATATATTTAAACAAAAAAAAACAATACGAACTTGTGTACGATAACATGAAATTACGACTAAATTAGAAGCAATCTTCTATCATGAGCAAACAATTGAAGACTTTGCAGGGGTTTTCTTCGAGGGCCAATTGTCGGCTGTCACGTTTCGATTGGTGCCTTCTATTGGTTTCGCTAATCGCAAATCTGATTGTATAATAGTGAATCTGTGACCTGGTATACTAGAACCTACCACAACCCCAATAGCTCGCAGATACTCAGTGGAAGGGTAGTGACTGCCACAACGCCAGTTGGCACATTGGATGGAGGGTACATATACCTGTAGCTTCGTTATCCCAGCTCTAACACCTTTCCCAGGAGCGGATTCAAGATTTTGTGGATTGAAAACTATACCATTTCTCGATTTAAGGGTAAAGCTAAGCTAACCTTACAAAAACCTTTTTTTTAAAGTGTCGGGTGACCAGCTCTTAACTACTTATTGTTTACTCCAGTGGCCCGATCCCTTGAAGAGGTTACCAACCCCTGCTGTACAGTGTTACCCGTTTCACATACTACACCTTGGCCTAAGCCTAAGCCTTGGCAGTGGGATAAGGTTGAGTTTGTTTATGTCAGAAGTTCTCAAACGGTTAACCTTTTCACGTGTAGTTTACATATTTAAAATTACTGAAATTATTTAATTCTGTTTGTTTAAAATTAATTGAAGAGGCGTATCGCAACGTAACTTCAGATACCTGGGCTAATTATGCACGCCCCGTAGAAAAAGTGGAACATTCCATGTGATAAATAGACAATAAACGGAATGGGAAGCAGTAACCAAAATCATAAATTTGTTAACAAATATACATATCTTTTATTCCAGCAGAAAAACTGGAAGATATAAGAGGGCAATAAAATCCTATTTTCTATTGCAAATATAAAATGCCTTAGAATTAAATTTTAAAACACAGAAAACAGTAGCTCTAGAATTTTCTTTGAACAAAAAAATATTCTTTTTGTCTAAAATTCAGTGTCGAGCAATTATAGGATATATATAGAAGTAATAATTTCATCACTACAAAATGTTAATAAAAAAGATCGCGTGAGCAGTTCTCGTTTCAGCAAAAAGACATAAACTTAGAGATTATTGGAAGTTTATAGTAAAATTTTATGGGACCTATAAATAGAGCACCAAATTCAAACCTCAACCCAAAAATATTAACATTAAGTGTCATAGCGAGAGGCCTCTGAGATGAAAGAGCTAAACTGTATATAAAATTCGAACTATTTAATATCTTCAAAAATGATCTAAATATAAATATGTAGGTCTCTATGAGCTATTGTTGCAGTTTGTAAGAAAGTTGTATAGAATACTATTGTCATTATCATAATCTTTATTACACAATTTATAAAATTATTGATAAAATACTAGCATTTAGATGGGGATTCCTAAAATATTTATTCTAATGTTTGCTTATAATGTAGTTGTGTTTCAGAAATTTTCTCTTTTAACAAGGCTTTACGGCAATGTCGGCCATATTCAATGAATGTTTTAAATTTTTTCAACTGCTTCATCTATCCTGAAAGTCTGATTTGTCTAATATAGTAAACTAAAACTTCTGGAACAATTCAATTATTATGGCTAATAAGTTTAGTTTATTTCTAACTATAAATTTCCAATCTGCCATTCCCTGAAAACGTATTTCTTTTTGATATTATACAAGATAATTTAAATAATAAGGGTGGTGCTGTGTAAACATGTACAAGAATTATATAATTAACAGATGTCACAAATATAAATTATAACTCCATTAAAATATATACAATTTTAAGGAAAAGTTTGAGTAGAATTTTATTTTTGAATTTGTTAAGCAGAACCCGCATTTAAATATTGGCGCCAATTAGGAAAAAGGAAATGTGGTCATCGCATGTTTTGACAGCTCAGCGCAAACGCGAGAGTTTCTTTCGGTCTTTCATAGAAAGTAAGTTGACAAAGTTAAGAATGAAATCCGTTTAATCTTCACGTTTTAGTGAACTTTTTTAAATAATAATTCATCATCTTATTAGTTTTACTGTAGTTATTTCTTGTGTGATCAGTATTTTTGTGATAAAGTGTGTAATATTCCTTAAAAACTTATACAGTGTTGTCCTTCCATTCATGTGTGTTTTATTTGTTGTGTTAGATGTTTCCCAAAATAATCATAAAAGAGCTTTTTTTATAATATAGAGTAAATTGATTTTATGATGAATATAACTTAGGACACCGCAGAAAAACCGTGTTCGATAAAATAGTATACCTGACAGAAACTTAACCTCACTTTTGTACGGCAACGCTAACACTTCAGGCATTTAACGCTTGTTACGCTTTCAGATGGCTCCTAAGGCCCCAGCAAAGACAGACAAGCCCGCAGAGGGCGTCAAAAAGTTTGGAAAACCGCGAAACTATAACTTAGGAAATGGAGTTTACCGTTTTTCGAAAACCCGCATGTTCCACAAAAAAGCAATCTATAAGTTTCTTAAAAAGAAGGTTGAGCCTACTAAGAAGCCTGTGAAGCCCCTCACCGTTGAAAAACCAATCGGCGGCGAGAAAAATGGAGGAAAACGTATTGTCCTCCTCCGCAAACGTAGGAATTATTATGCTACACAAGACAAGTAAGTTTTGATTGAGGTTATATTTGTTTCGGTTCTTATGTGGGGCTTTTAGGATCAAGAAGCACCCAGCGAAGAGGATGTTCAAGCAACATCCACGCAAGTTGCGGACCAGTTTGACACCAGGAACAGTTTTGATTCTTCTGGCAGGCGCACACAAGGGAAAGCGTGTGGTTTTCCTTAAGCAGTTGTACTCTGGATTGCTTTTAGTCACAGGTAAGTTGGAATTTTAGTTATTACGCATGCGATTGTAATTAATTGAAATGTGCAGGTCCATTTTTGATTAACGCTTGCCCAATGAGGCGAGTTCATCAACGTTACGTAATTGGTACCCAAACTAAATTGGACATTAGTGGAGTGAAGATCCCTGATAACGTGAACGATGCGTATTTCCGAAGGGAACGAAAGAAGCGTGCCAAGAAAGAAGAGGGCGACATTTTTTCCACCAAAAAAGAGGTAACTATGAATGTCCGTTCATAATCCTTTGCTGAATTTTTGTTTTTATGATGATTTCACTTAGGACACCTAAGATTAACCGTGATATACAAATAGTTAAAACTGATTAAGTAATTTTGTGGTTAGTTAAGTTCGTAGAAGCGTTTGGATGGTGTAAACGCGGTTTTTGTTTATTGCAGGCATATAAAGTCAGTGATCAAAGGAAAGCTGACCAGAAGCTGTTGGACAAGGAAGTGATTGCCGCCATAAAGAAACACCCCGACCGCAAAGTTCTATTCGCGTATCTTGCTTCCATGTTCGGCTTGCGTTCATCGCAGTATCCCCACAGAATGAATTTCTAGGTTAATTATAAAGTTTTGTTTCCGCCCTTTATTGGTTTTTATATGTGAACTCTTATGTATGAAAGTTTGACCAATAAATAGTGGATCTATTTATTTCGTGTTTTATTTGTACTGTTTAGGGAGTGCCGTTTGTTGTAAGTAAATTTAATGTTTTGCCTTGTTATGTGAAATCATCCCCTTGCCTTCATAGCTCTTCCGTATTCCTCGTACACAGGTGAGTTGGGAGTATATTAATTACGTGTGCGATTTTAATTAATTGATGTGTGCAGGTCCATTTTGCTGGATGTTCATCCATTGAGGCAATTCTGAAGCTACGAAAAAGGGCGTTTTCCACCAAAAAAGAGGTAATTATGAATTTCCATTCATATAACCCTTATTAGATTTTATTTTTATGATGATTTCACTTAGGACACCTAAGATTAACCGTGATATACAAACAGTTGAAACTGATTAAGTAATTTTGTAGTTAGTAGAGTTGGTACAAGCTTTCAGGTGGTGTAAATGATTTTTATTTTTGTTGCAGGCATAAAACGTTGAAGGAAAGTTGATCAAGAAGAGTTGGAGAATGAAGTGATTGCTGTGACAAGGAAACGTCCTGAAACCAAAGTTCTCTTTGCATATTTTGCTTGCAGAAGAGGGCGACATCGCTTCCTCCAAAAGAAGAGGTAATTATAAAATACAAATTGCAATTTTGTATTAAATATTGTTTTTATGATGATTTCACTTAGGACACCTAAGATTAACCATGATATACAAATAGTTGAAACTGATTAACTATTTTTGTAGTTAGTAGAGTTGATACAAGCTTTTCGATAGTGTAAATGTTGTTTATTTGTGTTGCAGGCATATAAAGAGCAAATGATCAAAGGAAATTTGACCAAAAGCAGTTGGACAAGGAAGTGATCGACCCCATAAGGAAATGCAGAGTTTACTCGATATTAGGAAAAAAGCTGCTTACCTTTCACTTTTTTGAAATTAAACTTGTTTAGGAGTAGAAAAGCCTTTAAAAAGTTATTACTTGTCAGAAATATTTGCTAAAATTATAACCGGACTTGACATGGACACTGCTTTTATTCAAAGTGGTTTTACAAAATTCTGTGCTGTGTCTCACACTAAAATTTTGTACGAAGTGTGAATCTCATTGATGCAAAAATGAGCATTTTTAATGTTTGTTAACAATCACAGAGGGCAGAAAAGAATATGTTTACCCCGCCTGCCGACACTCCACGCACTTTCTATTATCTCCCTGGCGGTCTTTATTGCTGTAGTTTGTTTGCTTTGTCGTGCCTTCGTGTAAAATAAATAAATAAAAGCCCTACGAACTTATGCATTAACCTAATATTATAAAATCTTGTTAGAATTCTACTTTATCGACAGTCGCATGACTATTTTGACAGTTTTGTCACAGATGTCTACGTAATTTGCGCATGCTCAGTTTCGTACAAAATGACTAGTTTGACAGTTTTCTCACAGATGTCAATCTAATTTGCACTTATTCGCGCATGCTCACATAATCTGCAAAATTTTGTTCCGTGTAATAATAATAATTTTGTGTAAAATGCTGCAAACACTTACTACACGGCACAAAACCATAAAATTCTGTCTGAGCACGCGCAATTAAGTGCAAATTAGGGTGACATCTGTGAGAAAACTGTCAAAATAATCATGTTACTGTAGATAAGGTAGAAATCTATTAAGATTTAGAAATAATTGTTTACTTTTGTTTACATAACCTCAAATGTTGTTTATCTTCTGGTGGCTTGTATTAATTTTGCGTTTTCGGGTTTTTTTGCTTATAAATTCTATTATGTGGGTGTAGAATGGCTAGCGTTGAGAGATTTTAGGTGGTACACGTGGTAAAACATTTACATTTTTGCCCGCTGTGATCATTGACGAACACTAGAAAGTGCTCGTTTGCGCATTGATTTAACGTTGTTTCTGCAGAAAATTCTGTAGACTTTAGAAGACAAGGTACAGAATTTTGTATAAAATTTTGAACAAAATTTTGCTATATGACAGCACAGAAGTTTGTAGAAACACGACAAAATTTTGTATAAAATTCTGTGCCCTGTCATACTGCACACGGTAGAAGAATTACGCCAAAGAATGCAGCAGGCTGCTGATATTATTAGGAATAACCGGCAACCATCTTACGAACGCAGCGATCTCTTCTGTAGCGTGCGGTTTTGTGTATCGAACACAATGGAGATAATTTTGAACACTTCTTGCAAATAAAATAATAAAAATGTATTAATAAAAGCTGTATTTCATAAAATTGAACTAAAATTTTAGCCACGTAAATTATGAAACAATAACTCGTTAACGGTTACGTTTAAGACATACCGGGAGATCGAGAAAGGTTGTCCGAAAAAAAATTACTTTCTACAGAGAGTATATCAATCTTTACATCCTCCACCTGTCATGTAGGAAATGAAGTTAGCAATTTCCGGTAGATTCAAAAGAGGAAAATAATTATGAAAATAAAAAGTTATTTGCAATCAGTTTTAATTACGGTTAATAATGGAATTAATTGGAACATTATTTGTTTTATTAACTAATTAGAATATTAAATTTTACAAAAATAAATTAACAAAATTAGTAATTAGTAAAAACCAATTGCAGAACTGCACACGTTTTTCATAATCGGGACGAAGTAATTCTTGCATTACTGAAATTTTATATGGGTGTAAATGCAGTTTTCGTCTTACTGCCTTTTGACACATTCCATAGCTTAACCCTGCAATTACAAATTAAAATAAATTTTATATGCAAAAATGTATAGTTTACAAAATACACACCTGTTTGTTGCGCTAACTGTCGTAATGGTTTTTTAGGGCTGCGTTCGATACGTGTCTGTATATCCTGTAATGTGTCCTGAGTTAAAAGGGAGATTTTTGTGTATCAACACTAGCCGTTCTTTGGAAACGATGTACGATGCGCTTTACATGCCTGCTCAGATTATCGTAATCAAAGTTGACGTCGGGGAAACGATTAACGAATTCATCTACACACAAATTTACTGAATATTTCCATTCACCATCATTTTCATTGCGTTGGCCATTGCGGAAATAAGATTCAGTAATAAACTTGTTGTGTTCAACGGAATTCATAACCTTAAATTTACAAACAATTATTACTGTTTTCAATTAATTGGAAACACTGTACTTACTGTAAACTTCGTTTAACAATCCTTAATTAGTATTGAAAAATACTATTTGTATAATAATAACAGCGTCCAAGAATATAAAGTGAAATTAAGAAACGTAAACACACGGAACAATCATAAACAAACAACGGAACAAACATATTGCGCAGTGTGACTAATATCACACTAGAAGGAAACATTGATAACTACTTAGAAGGTAGTTTTTTTGGACAAGCTTATTCGATCTCACGGTACAGTCTAAGCCTATAAACGACCAAACAATAATAATGATGCTGATATTTGGACTTGTCATTTCTTTCTTTTGAGTTAACAAAATGTAAACTGTCCCATTTTTATTTTATGGTCGTCTTGGAATGTTGATTATCTTTGGCCATGTGGTATGTATCCCTGCTAAGGGTTATGTTATGGTACTCGAGTGTTTAGAAAAGGGGAAATATTCCTACAAAGAAATGCACTTGTTCTTTGACAGTTGAATGTTTTAACACCTACCTTTTAAACTGCTCGAGATATTGTGTGAAATAAACATTTTGTAAATTAAATTTGTGTTTCAATTGGGAGTATAATATTGAACAAGAGATATATGACTTTTTAGTGATATGTATATTTGATTTTTGTTTTAATAAATAGCTTATTTTTCTGTTTTCAACAATATATTTATTTAGTTTTCAATACGATTAGTTTTATACACCGCTAAGATATTTAGAGCATTAACAAGAAAAAATGAGTAGCATTTGCAAGAAATAAACAGTTTAGCAGCCGTCTATTGTCAAAATGGCTCGTTTTTTTTCTTTCTAGGGGTCTTCAGGTGCTATCTTGTTGTAGTCCTTGTCCTCCCAATTTGGCAAGTTGCGCAACCATAACTTTCTTTGTCCCACTCCGTGTCTTCCCGCTATTTTCCCATCATAACATGTAACAGTCGGTATTTTTCCACTCTCACAACATGGGCAAAATATTCTGCCTTCATTCTTTTTATTGTGGAAAATATCTTGCGATCTTTATTTACTTAATATTATGAGTACCTCATAGTTTGTAATCCTATCAATCCACGAAATGTCACATTCTGCGATACATCTATTATGTTTTCACTTTATTTATTTAACTAAACTTCTTTACAGCAAATAAAACTTATTATATACCATATATTTTTTCTCCTCATTTGCTAGAGCATTTGTCACAGCACATTCCGGATATAGATTAAATAAAGTCGGTGATAATATGCATCCCTGGCGTATACCACGCTTAATCGGTATTGTAGATGTTTGGGAATAATTTATTTTAATAACAGCGTTCTGTTTCAAAGAAGTTTCTTTAATAACGCGTAAATCTTTGAAATCGATTTCCATATTTTCTAGCATACGTTCCCGATGAATTATTTTGTCAACTGCTTTTTCAGTATCTATAAAAAATATATATTGCTTTGGTA
The DNA here is from genome assembly GCA_014611495.1 of Limonius californicus. NCBI lineage: Eukaryota > Metazoa > Arthropoda > Insecta > Coleoptera > Elateridae > Limonius > Limonius californicus. Next base: position 18,999 of record JABXWE010005710.1, on the reverse strand, counting down.
TGTGAACCTTGATTTAGATAATCTACTAGAAATTTATCTTATTTAGATAACTTAAAGCTATTTTATGCTTCAAACCTGAAAAATAAATTGTTAAAACGTAGTAAAGGTAATGTTCAATTAGTGTTTGTCATCTCCGTTGATTTTGTTTGGGTTGATCTGGTGTCTAGCCTTTGAATTCTCTATTTCGTTTTCCTTGTCCGCAGTCGTAATAATTGTATGAAGGTATTAGAGATATTTATCAAACTTGACTGTGAGTTTTTCATCTGGAAATCAATAAGTTTTGAGATTTGTGTATTATGTTCGACAACTGTCAACTATCATGTAGTTTTGGAGGAAAATAGACCTTAAAATTGTATGATTTTTGTGAGTAATATTTGGATATAGGTGTGAAGAACATTTTAATATGATTTTGATAATCATTAATTGTAATATTATTAATTTAAGGTGATTCATGTTTAAAATGAATATGAATTTTGCTAAAAAATAATAATTGATAGGCCGTGTGAGGTGTCCAAACATTCCTTTTCAAATAAGGAATATGGTTATAATTTCAGTTTTTGTGTTAATGATATTTTCAAAAAGTTGTTTAAATGTTTAAGATTTGGTTAATTTATGTTTATTAATTAAACCATAATTCGAACCGCAGAAGAGATATGTGGGAAAAAAGTAATAAACTATAGTGCGCATAAGAAAAGAGCAAGATGGTAGAAGTAAGGAGTAAGATTAAGCTGAAGAAAGAAGCGTTAAGCAGATTTAAAATGACCAATACGGGAGCAGAAAGAGCAAACTACACACAGAAACGTAATGAAGCTAAGGAGACAGTAAAACAAGCATCCTGGAAGAAGTTTGGAAGAAAGAGAAGAAAACTACATAGAGAACCAAAAGCAATTCTGGAATGTCATCAAAAGACTAAAAGGCAACCGAGCAAAACCGATAAGAAACATCCCAGGTAACATCATCACGTCATTTTCAGGTCTAATTAAGGCGATCATTCGTCGGCGACGTCGTAGACGATGGATCGACGTTATTATGACGTCACAAATGCGACGCATTTTTCAGGACATTTTCAATGACGTACCTATAATTTAGTCGTCTTACGTTCGTCAGGGTGGTAGGGTAGATTTTATATTATTCATTTGATATGGATGTTGTTAGTTTTACTAATAAATTATAACTAACGCTTTTATAAGAAATGATTTGTTTTGTTTGTTTACTATGTAAGGTTTGCTCGGTTTTAAAGATAATATCAGTACTGTAAAATAAAACTAGTTATAGTTGATATATTGACTAATAAATTATTAAGAAATCAAACGATAGACATCGAGCCTAGTGATTGGCATTTTTAAAGTTCAATAAGAACAAAGTTCAATGGCGCGCAATTTTAAAATAGTCAGCTTTTCAAACCGCATTCACCATTTAACCAATGGCGTTTGATCCCTCCAGTTTGAAGACCTTGAAAAGTCTGCACCTGCGGAGATATTTAAAATCTGTAGTCATAGCATAACATAACCTAGCACTAAAGGTGAAAGTCGGTGTAAGTGGCATGGCATTCGCAGGGGTCGAATTCGAAAACAACGGCGGTTTGGCCGTTATAAGAACCTCGTGGTTCACGCCATTAAAAACAGAGGCATTATGGCTGCCCTATAAAAGTCAACACCGTTTTAATAAAGCCCTCGAAATCGACGAAGCCCCCCAAGAAGAATCTTGGAAGGTGTATAAAGATTTATTTAACTTACTTTTTATTGTTTACTTCTTAACCCTATGAAACTTTAAATGACAAATTTGACGTCATTATTACGTCATTAGTTCATTACAAATGAGCAGAATTACGTCACATTAACGTTATTAAGGGACGTCACATTAACGTTATTAAAGGACGTCACATTAACGTTATTAAGGGACGTCACATTAACGTTATTAAAGGACGTCACATTAACGTTATTAAGGGACGTCACATTAACGTTATTAAGGGACGTCACATTAACGTTATTAAGGGACGTCATTGGGCTGTGACTTAGAAACGTCATATTAACGTCATTTTTACGTCATTTCTATTGGTCCTATGACGTTAAAAACGTCTAAATAATCACGTCTCGACGACGTGACCATGTTACCTGGGATCATGAACCAAAGAGGGGAATTAAAAACAACGGTCAATGGAGTCTTGTGGCGAGACCACTACCAAAACAAATTTAAAACCGAAGAAGAAGAAACCCCAGTAGAAGAAGAAACAGAAAACGGAAATGAGGAAGAAGAAAACAGCATAACAGAGGAAGAGATTCAGATAGCCTTAAGAAATACACGAAACGGAAAAGCCTCAGGAGAATAAAATATCGCCTCAGAACTACTCAAGAAAGGAGGAGAATGAATAATCAAATGGCTGAAAGATATCTTCCAACAAGCATGGGAAACAGAACAGATACCGACTGATTGGGAAATAAATATAATAGTGCCTACATACGTATAAGAAGGGAGGAACAACAAACTGTGAGAATTACAGGGCAATATGCCTACCTCCAGTAGCGCTAAAAATCTATACGAAAATAATAGAAAAAAGGTTAAGAAATGTAATTGAAGCTAGAAGAGGAACAAGCGGCTTTCCGCCCAGGTAAACAAACACAAGATCATATATACACGATTAGACAGATAACAGAGAAGATGCTGGACAAGAACAGGGAGATATACCTAGCATTCTTAGACCTTAAGGCTGCGTTCGATCAAGTACCAAGAGAGCACATATGGAGGGCACTGAAAGAATTACAAACAAACCCAAAGCTTATAAGAGTGGTCAAAAGTATAAACAAAAAAGTGGTGGGAGTAGTAAGGATAAGCGGACAAAGATCACAAGAATTGAACATAGATAGAGGGGTTAAACAAGGTGACAGTTTGAGCCCACTGCTGTTTGTGGTTTACATGAACAGCATAATTAAAAAATATAAAGAAGAAATCACAAGGAGAACAAAACTAGGGTACCATAACCTAAATCCCATAACGACCCAAGACCTAGTATACGCAGTATACTAATAATTGCAGGAACATATGGAAAAACAACCTAGAAGACAAAGGTATGAAGATAAACCTAGGAAAAAGAAAAATAGTGCACATCACGGGAGAATAAAGAGAGGCAAGAGTACCCATTACATTAGAAGAAAAACAACTGGAGTATGTGGAAAAGTACGAATACTTAGGAGTGATATCAAACAAGGATGAAAGAATAGAGGAAGAAATTAAGAACAGAAGAAGCAAAAAAAATAGGATATATTACCAAATAAACAAAACAGTGGTTGCCAAAGAAGAACTAAGCACTAAAGCAAAAATGCACCTGTATAAAACAATATTCCTCCCCACACTATTCTATGGATCAGAATCCTGGGCCTGCTGGATAAACACCGATCCAAAATACCAGCAACGGAAATGAAATACCTGCGAAGAGTGCTGGGCAAGACAAGAAGGGATAGGATAAGAAATAGAAGCATAAGAGACGATTTAGACCAACAACCAGCTAACAGTGAAATAGAAATAAAACAATTGAAGTGGTACGGACATCTCGTGCGCATGGATAACACAAGATACCCCAAGAAAATCTATCAAATGAAATCAGAAGGAAGAAGAACCAGTGGTAGACCCCGAGTCCAATGGGAAGACAACATCGAGGAGGCGGCAAGGACCGAAAACAAAAACATCGAGGAAGTCAGGAGAATGACGAGAGACCGCAACACCTATAGGAGATGGATAGAGGACTCAACGCCTTAGGTATAAATGGGAAGTGGAGAAAGAAGAAGAAGAAGTATCAAAATTTGACAATACCATGCAGGGGGGACTACTGAATGTTTTACAATGTTGCATAATATATTTTTTACGAAAATAAGTTAATAAATAAATGTTGAAAGCAAACTTTTGATAATAATATTCACAATTCTTCTTATTTATAAATTGCAGCTTTTTATATCAACAGATATCGATTAATAACGCATATATCCAAACTTTGGGGACTTCGCGCAGACGTTGGAAGAATGGTAAAACATTTTAGTATTAGGATTTTCGATTCAGGATTTTACGAAGAACATCACGTGTAGTTTTTTCGTTAGTTCATACACACCCTGTATACATATATAGACTTAGTGATTTTTTCCATCTTGAACTATCATTCTTTAAGTATATAACGCATACAACTTCAATGTCAAGATTGATCTAACTTTCTTAAAATAAAAAGAATGATAAGACTGTGTAAGCTGCTTTAGTTATTTAACATAACGAGCAGCGACGAAGATATCACAACTTAGCTAACCTAATTTTTGTATAATAGAAAGAAATAATCAATTATATATATTTTGGGTAAGATAGAGAAAGAAATATTATGGATTGCATATGAAAAAGGTTACGCTAGATTTTGAATTCCCGGGAGGGTTCAGTATACTCTTAATTGTAAAGTTTTGTTTGCTGCTGTTATTGATTTTTATATGTGAATTTTATGTATGCAAGTTTGATCAATAAATAGCGGATGTATTGTTGATTTTATTATTTGTACTACAAATTGACGTTTTAAATTGAAGAGGTTAAAACCCCCAAACAGAATTCATATTTATTTTGACGTTTAGAGTGACATTTTACGCGTTTTAGGTAGTGTTGTTGAAGTATTAATTTGAAATTCAACAAATTCTTTTGAAATCAGTTTCACACATTAAACTTGTATTGTAATCATTCCATAAAGTAACTGGTAGAAATGGAAGCACCATCGACAAAATCTATCGTGCAAAAATCAGATCCACCAACGAAACTTGGTTCATCTAAGACCAAGGACACATCTTCGGATTCTGCTGGAGCGGAAATAACTGTTAGACAATTCTTGGACTTTCTAAAAACAGCTTATCAGGTATGTTTAGACGCAAGTGAAAAATTACCGTAATAAAACTGTATTATGTATAGGTGAACGACAGTGTAGAAGGTGTACTGTTAGCTGATGGAATGACGGACGCTGTAGATTGGATTAAACTCAAAGAGACAGAATTGGTGAAACCTCGAGAAGTGGGTTGTCAGACATCTGACTCGAAACTTAAAGCTTTGGAGGACAAAAAAGGCGAGATATTAATATTTCTAAATGTTGGATTTAGTTCAGTGTTACTATCTAGTCTTAGACTAATGAGCAAGTTATTTATGACCTACTTTACTGTATGTGTTTTATCTAAAGATTTTACCTATCGATAATCCGTAGGTTCTAGCATGTTATTTACACTAATTTAACATGTACACTGAACTAGCTCTGCTTTTCACTATCACTTACGGTAATTTAGGTTTTCACTCTTTTAAGTCTTCTTGTTAGTCCTGTAATGTCGAGGAGGTGAATTGTCTCCACATTTACATGTTGATTGAGTCTTTCTTCGTGACTTCTGGCAAATCTCTGGATTTCGTTGTCCACAGTATCCATTACCAGGTCCCGATGGAGGGCTCGTTTCTGATACACCAGAATGCTTCCACGATGTTCCTTAGTACTTTGTTTTGGAATGATTAATGCCTTAATGTTGCTTTGTTTGGCACAGCCCCATAGATGGATGCCATAAGTACATACTGGTTGGTGTATTTGTATGTAGAATACGAGTTTATTGTATAGGGACTGATTTGAATTTCTACGAAGCAGTCAGTACATTTTTCTGTATTCGATGTCAAGTTCTTCCCTTTTCTTTTTCTGGTGTGCTTTGCAGGGTAGTATAGCGTCTAGCACATTACCAAGGTATTTAGCTGTGTTTGAGTACGGTATTTGGATGTAATATATATATATATATATATATATATATATAAAGGATTTCTACAGCTGACGCTACCTTCCTTCTTTCAGTCTTAGATTCCATTCTTTTCTGTCTTCCAGTCCTATAATCTCCATCGCCTCATCGACGTCATCCCTCCATGACCTCCTTGGCCTTCCTCTTTTCCTTCTTCCCAGTGGACTCCATTCCGTTATCTTCTTGATCCACCTGTTGTTGTCACTTCTTCTTACGTGCTCGTACCACTTTAACTTTTTTGCTCTATGATGGTGACTGCGCCTTTTTCGACTCCCATTCTATTCCTGATCTCCTCGTTAGGTATTCTGTCCGTTCGTATCACTCTACAGCATCTTCTCCAACACTTCATTTCTGTCGCTTTGATCTTGGATTTGTTTCTTTTATTTACTGTCCAGGTTTCTGCACCGTAAGTCATAATACTTTCAATCATTGATTTGTATATTCTTATTTTATTGCTTTTCGTAATGTGCGTGTCCCATAGTACTGCGTTCAGCTGTCTTATACAATTCCTCGTTTGTCCTAGTCTGTTCTTCCTGTGATGTTCCCTTATTTGTTATTATACTCCCCAAGTATGTGATTTTGTTTGGTTCTTCGAATGTGATATCGTCTTTTATTTCTAGGTTTGCTATGTTTCCTTCTTTTGTTGTTAGGTATTCCGTTTTGTTTAAGTTTACCTTCAATCCTGCTTTGGTGTTTTCCTCCTTTAACTTCCTCACCATATAACTTAGGTCTTCCTCGTCCTGTGCGATGGCCACCTGGTCGTCCGCGAAACTTAGGGTGTATAAGTAATATTCTCTCACTGGGACTCCCATTCCTTCGCATTTCTGTTTCCATTTTATTAATGTTTGTTCTACGTAAATTTTGAAGAGTGTCGGGGACGCAAAACATCCCTGCAGAAGGCCTTTGGATGTTTTAAATTTATTACCAATTTATGACCAACTCTAATAGCTACGGTATTATCTTGGTAGAGGGCTTGTACTGCTTTAATTACTACTTTATCTATACCTATTTCTTCCATGGCCTTCCAGAGTTGTTTTCTTGGTACCGAGTCGTATGCTTTTCTTATGTCAATGAAAGCTAAGTGAATTTCTTTGTTTTTGCAGAGTTTCTTTTCTATTGTTTGTCTTATGGTATATATATGATCAAGACATGATCATCCGGCCGTAAATCCGGCTTGGCTGTCTCCAATTTTCCCATGTATGTTGTCTTCTATTTTGTTTTTGATTATTTTCCCATATAGGCGCCCGATACTCGAAATTATACTGATGCCCCTATAGTTCGTGCACTTTTCATTGTCTCCCTTTTTGAAGATAGAAATTATGTGTGCTTCAGTCCATTGATCTGGTAGCTTCTCTCCGTTTGCCGTTCTGTGGTACATGTTTCTTAATATCCTATGCAACTTCTCTGATCCGTATGTGTTTTTCAACGTTTTTATGGCCTTCTTTACTTCATCGTTGCTTATTTCTACTTGTCTAATTTCCTCGTTTTGATCTTCCTCTGTGTTCTTTTCTTGGAACTGTTATCTGTCCTCTGTTAGTAGTATTTTATAATATTCTTCCCATTGTTCTTCTTTTATATATTGTATATATGCTCGTTCTCTTGCATTCGTCTTTAGTGCTCTCATTGTCTTCCATGCCTCTGTATTTCTTGTTCTTCCTATGTATTGTTCAATATTTTCACATGCCTTTTCCCATTTCTCATTCTTTTTCTCTGTTTATCCTTCTCTTCGTTTCTCTGTTTTTCTCTCTGTGTTTCTGTAAGTCCTCGTCTGATTTTGTGTTTAGCCACTTTTCGTATAGAGCCTTTATCATTTGGTCTCTTCGTTGATCCTACCTTTATGGTGTTTGTCCTGGTTTTCTTCCTCTCCTAAGGCTTCTAGGGCTGCTTGTTTAATGGACTCAGTTACATGTTTATACGTTTCTTGGATGCTTTTGTAGTCGTATTCTATTAGTTTTTGATCTAACCTTTTATTGTATAACTCTCTTATTGACTCTTCTTGTAACAGATGTATTTTAAACGTTTTTCCTTTGTTTGTTAGTTTAGGCGATTTTTCGTTCTCGTTTACTCCTTCCTTGTCTTTCTCTTCCTGTTTATCTTTTGTTGTTTTCCTTACCTTATACCATGGGAATTGCATGTTAGCTACTAAAGGTCTATGATCCGTTCCACATTCGGCTCCTCTTTCTATCCTAACGTCTTTTATTATAATTGTAGAGCTGTTTTTTATTATATCGTAGTCTATTATGGACTTGGATCCATGTATATTTGTGGATTTCCGTATGTTAGTAAAACCCATTAGTTATCGTGAGGTTATTTAGTTCGCATATTTCGACTTGTCTTTCTCCATTATCGTTGGTGGTCTACTCTCCAAATCGTCCTACCTTTTTGTCATTCTTTTTCCTCCCCGTTCTTCCATTCAAGTCTTCCGCTATTATTATTTCTTGGTTGTTCTTCTCTTTTTCTCAGTGTTTCTGTAAATTTGTTTTTTTTTCTCTTATGTTACTGTCATCTTTTGGGCCATATACACCGAGTATCACCATTTCCCTTCCGAAGATGGTCATATTCAGATTTATTATTCTCTCGTTAATGGGCTCTCATGACATTATTTTCCTAGTCCATTTCTTTTTTATTAGTATCCCTACTCCCGCTGTTGCTCTTTCTTCCTTCTTTACACCGCTCCAACAGTGGAGTATTGCGTCTATCTGTTCTGTACCACTTCCTTTTTTCTTTGTCTCGCTTGTAATTAGTTTATCTGGTTTCATCCTTCTGAATTCTTGTATTACTTGGAAGTCCTTGGTTCTCCATCCTTGTATGTTCCATGTTCCGAGGTTTAGTGCGATGTTTTGGGGTTTCCTTTTTTGGCTGAGATGCAAGTTTGGGTTTACTGTTTGCTTTACCGTAGAACTGCCCCCCATGTATGGAGTGGGGCTACCTTCTCCGAAGATGTGGATTTCCACCCGGGGATATTTCTTTTCTTTGCGGTTTTTCATACTACATTTTAGCGTTTAGTATTACCCATTTCTGTTTTACGTGGACCAGGGTGCTAACTCCTGACGCCACAACCTTCCTCCTTTACCCGGGCTTGGGACCGGCGACAGCACCGATGAACTACTCAATCCATCCACCGGTACTGCAGGCGGAGTTTGGATATTATTCATGGTAACTGTTGGATATTATTGTTGGTAAATTTTATATGGGTTGATTTAGTTTCATTTAATTTGATCGTCCATCTCTTTGTCCAGTCGTTTTCATTTAGGGCTGTTTGTAGAGCTCCTGTAGCTTCTTTCTCCAAAGCCAGAATAGCAGTGTCATCAGCGAAGGTAGCTATAATGTTATTTCGAGTGTAAAAAAACACATGTGCAATAGTGTAGGACCGGGCCTAGTACTCTTCTTTGTGGTACTACTGCTTGGATTTCTTTTAGTTTCCAATAAGATTTTTCTTGTTTAATTCTAAAGTGTCTGTCGATGATATACGGTTAATCTTATATTACGATGTTCCCGTAGAAATATTTTATAAATATCACTTCTGGTAGTATTTACGTAGGTAGTTAATAATAATTACCATACGAAATATGATGTACTTTCCATGAGGAACATTTCAGTAGTTCTATTATTTTTAATACCATTCACGAACATCACTATTAACCGGTTTTTACACTTTCAAGATGTAAATAGAAAAAAGTCAGATATGTCCACCGCTGGTTCGGATCCAGCAGAAAATGTAAAAAGGAAGCTGAGCGAAGTGTTATCAGAAGGATTATTGGATTCGGTATTAACTTACCTTGTTCCATCTAATCCTTCCTCTCTGCAATCGTCACGAAGACCTTCTCAGCAAAAGATATCAGAGAAGAGCAATAACAATTCAAGTAATTCGGTAATTAGCGAAAAGGCTTTAGGTAGAAGGAAATCTACAGATAGTTCAGCTACTACAATAAAATCACTGATCTCAAGGAATGAGTAAGTATGGCCTGATTAAGATGCAATTCTAGCTAATTTAATTTTACTTAGTTCTGAAGTCGTGATTCATGTCTGCGACGAGGTGAAAACCCAGAAGAGAGATTTTATATGCAACCAGAAATTGTTAATTGACAAAATGGGTTATTTTGCCGAAGTTACTTCAGGTAATATTTGGTATTCTGTAGCAATATAGTTATAGTACAATCTATCATTAATATATTTGAGAAGGGTAGACCATGGGAGGTGAATTGCAGATCTTGACTTTAGTTCTACATGAAAAAATGTGCGTAACTGTATATCTAACAATAATCTGCAAAGGAGATAACGGAAAGTGTGACTCTATTAGAATTTCTAATATTTAAGTTTAAGTTTTTAGTTATCTATTTAACGTGATCCTAAATTAGCATGGGACTTCAAAATTTAGTGCAGTCTTTTTCGTAGAAATAGAAATAGTAATAGAAATGTTGATGATTTTGTCGCTGTTCTATACCTACAATCGCGAATATGTTGATTACTAATTAAAATAAAGTATGAAGAAAGGCCTCATGTTAGTGTGGCTGACGATAGAATGCGTTAATTTTAAGGCACCTCAGTGGTTTTTATCTTTCAAATTTTCATCTATTTCTTTTTCCATATAAGAAATTACTTTTTAAAACAGTTTTCTCTAATTTAAAGTTAGGAGAGTTAAAAAAGTGTTTGGGATATGTAATGGATTTGAGATAAATAAAATTCAGGTTGTGTTATGATAGAAATTGATGATGATAGATGAAATTCAACGAGCTCGTTTGAACAAACAAATGTCATCATTTTCCTCTTAATTGCATTTATATATGGCCTGTACACACAAATGAATGTGTGTTCATGTTCTGGAGGTTGCCTATAATTGGTCTTTCGTGATCGCTGTTTCCGTCATGTGGGGTATACAATGTTACCTCTTTCCAATTCTTTACTTAATAATGATTTACTGATGTTTAGCACGGTCTTACCTTATCAAATATTCTCATGCTATATTTGCTGACAGGGCAACGCCTGGAAGACATGGACATTTCAGTGCATTGCGACATTGGAATTTTTGAATGGCTAATGCGTTGGGTGAAGAAAGATCAGCATCCAGAAGAAGGCGTCCCCGACTTGGACGCACAATGCGTGATCCCTGTGCTCGTATCAGCTGCCTTTTTACAGATGGAACCCTTATTGCAAGACTGTCTGCTCTACTGTCATCAATTTATGAACGAAATTTTACGAACTTCAACGAACCTCTCTTGTCTAAATGACGCTGTCATGACTCGCTTGGCCGCCATGTATACTAATACAGAAGTAGAAGCAATAAGGGACAGAAAGGATAAGATCCAATCCAGACTTTACTGTAAATTGATTCAGTCCCTTTGTGAACCAGAAGCAGAAAGTATGAGGGGACACTGGAACTCCCTCGCTCGAGTTTTTCGATGTGGTCGTTGCCAGCAACTGGTCAGTCCTTCGGTAGGTCCTGAGATTCCTTGCGTATCGTCCTGTATGCGATTACTTTGCGATGGTTCCGTGATTTATATGCACGTACGCGATCCCTCTTGGAACATCAACGAATATGTCGAACGCCTACATAAGTCGTTGAGGACGTGGAGGAAAGTCTACTGGCGTTTGTGGGGCGATGCCCACTTTTTGTACTGCACAGTTTGCAAACGCTTCTTTCCAGCCCACCAAATCGCATGGTGTCGTTTTCATCCAGATCCTCCGCAATTCTTCACGGTGGATGCTCAACGGGCACCGTTACCAGTTGGGCGATATCCTTGTTGCGGGGAACGGGCGTATCGCTTCCAGTTGTTGGAAGGTGAATCGGTAAGTTCACTGAAGTGATTAAATTCTTTTAATGTATTTGGACTGTTTCTGCTAGGGATGCCAATTTAGGGAACATGCACCTTGCACTGACACTGTGAGGGATGCAGCTGTCCTGGCCATGTTGGAGAATTACAGGTCGTTAATAGAAGAAGAAGCTCCAAAACTCATGTTTCCAGAAAGACTCACAAGACTCATAGCTAAAGGTTAGTACAAACCTATAGAATAATGTTTTATTCTGTTTATTAGCTCAATTTGTCTTTCAAGTCAGTCGATGTTGATAGTTTCACTCAAAATATCAAGATATTTCCTCTCGATAGGTGCTTTTTAAGTTGGCGTCTGCACAATAAAAATGAAGGGCGAGATCAAGGTTGAGCTTCGTAAATAAGAATTGGTTCTTCTGCACTTTCGTGGTGTTAATTATTTCTATTAAACTATTGTAAACACATGTTCTATCAACTTTTCAGCACCATCAAGTGGAGATGCAGATGGATGTGAGGGCAAATTGGAAGGAGGCCACAGCTTCTGGTGGGAGGGTCTTGAGCTGATTCCTCCACGTCCAAAGTTGGGTTTGCTGGGAGTTTTTGGAAATACAAACGCGTCTCAACTCAGTGATGAACCTCCGCCTGCCCCTGACATGCCCATTGATGATGACGAGTATACCGATTGTAGCGATTCAAGTAGTACTGCAGAAAGTACTAGTAGCGGCCATAGGAGCGAAGAAAGTTACCATACTCCAGAACCGAAACGGAAGAGTTCTCCCCGTACAAGAGCTGCCAGAAAACGCGAGGGACGTCTTTGGCAACAGAATCTCTCCGCTAGGAGCAATCAAGACATGCAACGAGCCTATGAAGAGGGCGCCCTCAAACAAATTGCTTCTATTCTTGGAAGGAGGACTTTATTGTCAACTGAAACAGCAACCAAGATTTCGGCAAAAGCATGGCCTAGACATATAACGCCATCTGGTTAAAATAGAGTATTTTGGCAATGTAAAAAAATATTGAAGTTTTATGTCATTGCAGGTGGTGTGTGGGTTCGACTTGAAAGTGAATGGAGAGACCGTAACAGTCTTCCACAACAGCAGAGAATGCGCAACCTTTATCCTGGAAAAGCCAGGCTTAGGACAGCTCGTTTTAATTAAATGATTAGAGACATTAATTCACTCATAGTCTGGTACACTAGAAAACTAGAAATTACTGTGCACCCATTTGGTTGTATGTTAGCTTTAGGTTGTTGTATAAATCTTTTCAACACCAATAATTAGTAAACATTAAAAATTATGTAATCATCATCGAACAATGCTTTGCAAAAGCTTTGTTATTTAGGCTTTCCTTGTATTTATAGACATTCTAAATAAATGATAAGTAGTGATCAATGTTTCGTTAGTTCCAAAACTACATGGGCTACATCCCACACTCTATAAGAGGGGTGTTTTCATTTAAACAGGAACTTATTTATAAAAAAATGGTATTACAATAAAACAACAATGTAAACTATATTATTTTGCGGTATAGTCTCCCCTGCCTAATGATGCACTTGCGTCTCCGATCTGGAAGCTTTCTAATACCTTCCGGAAAAAAGTTTTTGGGTTGCATGCGTATACACTCCTGAACAGCTTTGATAAGGTCGATATTGGATTGAAATATTTTCCCCACTAAAAATTCCTTCAGTGGCCAAGTAAATAAAAATGAGAGGAAGCAAGATGAGGACTGTATGTTGCAAGCGGAAGGGCAAACATTGTCTTGGAGAAAGCAAACGAAGCTTTGTCTTCTCTTCCGTTTGTTCCGGATCGCCTGCTTAACTTTATCGCGCAAAAGTCTCGATTAATAATCTGTATTAAATGTACGACGTTCTGTAAGAAACAACAGATAACATCCCTGAGAATTCAAATAAAATGTTTCGAACACACTACTAACTGCCAACACAGTTTTTATTTTCTTTTGGCTTTGGAGATATGGTGTGACATTGCTATATACTTGCATGTTTAGTAAAATAATGTACCCAGGTTTCATTACTTGTGACAGTTGAGTCTAAACATTAATTTTCTTCTTTCTCAAATCGCGGCAGTAAAGAAGAAGTGATTTGTAAACGATTCAATTTGTGTGAAATCCCTATGGCATTTACCTTACAATACTTTAGTTTATTTTTTATATCTTCAGCACTTCCGATACTAATTTTAAAATTTTCTGTTTTCCGTTGGTCCAGCTGAATAAGGCATTATCTGTTTCTTCTATGACACCAAAGTATTTAATTGACTTAGCATTGTTTTTTTTTTCTGCAATAACAAGCACTACCCATTGTTTTTGTGATCATGGCTACCTGATAATTGCACGTCCTAACGGCAACTCAAAACTTGCACAAGCATTTTAAGGCAAACGGTTGCCTTTACGCGTTTGAACTAAGAGTACCTTATTTATGTACTTTTTAATTCTCTTTCATAAAATAAAAGAAAACTGCAAAATTTTCCCCTAATAACAAAATAAGAGCTAATATAAAATTTGAGTGGTAGGTTAAGTGCCTCTTAAAGTTAAGTCTGGTTTATGAAAATGCTGCTGCCACTTTACTACATAATGATAAAAGTATGTGTACCAAGTTCGAAAGAAATATTTTTAGACTTGTGGAAATTACAATAAAAAGAAAAAATAAAAAAATTGAACTTTTAGGCCCTGTAACTTCTTAAGGAAGGACTTTCGGCCTAAGGTATATTAGGTTTAATCGGTTTATTTTAACCTAAAGAATCTCTGACTAAACGCTGGCCTATTGTTTCTGAGACACCCTGTATATAGATATAAAGGCTCTGCGAGTTGTAAGATATTTACTTATTGCCCGCAATATGACATGAGAGATATTTTCATTTTTCTTATGTTTAAGAAAATTATCCGTTCGAATTTCTCTACAGCTGTGTCTTCTAGTTTATCGATCTATCTTGTTCAGTTGCCGGCTGTCTATTACGATTTTAATTCACATTCTCATTCATTCTAGTTATGTGGCCATTCCAGTTTTGCCTTCTCTGTATGATGCATTCTAACACATCTTTTTATTCCACAAATGTTCTTTGAATTTTCATTACCCATCCTGCTCCATTTTGTTTCTCTTCATATTCTCCTCAACACCTGCATTTTACTTATATGTACCAGTTTCTTTGCTTCTGGTCGTGTTTCCAATTCCTATATTAAGATTAATTTTTAACGTGCTCTTGTATATCTTCCATTTTCTGTTTAGTTTGAGATATTTACTATTCTATATTATGCCTGTTATGCAATCAGTCACTTTGTTTTCATAATTGGTACACTATTGTCAAAAGCTGGGCAGATATGCTGTAAAGATAAGGCATATATGCACTAAAACATGCTGCAAAAAACTGTCAATATATGCACGAAATATGCAGTAACCTACTGCTATATGCAATAATATATGCTCCAAAAAAATAATATGCACGATATTTATGCAGTGAAATTGTTTTGTTTACATAAGTATTTCGGTACAAACTAACATGCTAAATAAATCATTAAAAAACATTGGTTAAAGTCATATATTAATATTATACGATAAATTACTCAATAAAAAAAGAAATAAAATATTACAATGTATTACAGTAAATTATCATTTGCTTTTCAATAGTATCTACCAGCAACGAATGCCTTTTATCCTCCAACACACTCTTATACGTCGAAAATGATCTCGCTACATCGCAAGAAGTCAGGGGACAATATTTAAATAAATGTGATAATTCTGAATAAATCTTATCCTCATTAAAGTTATCCAAGGTTTCCGCTTCTCCATTTAATACGCTGTTAATAAATTTTAACACTTCCAGGCCCTTATTTTCAGTCAATAGTATATTGATTTTTGTGCTGATTTTATTCCCTCCTTCATTTTTATTTTTTTGTAAATCGTTCTGAAATTTTTCTACAATGCTTATGGATTCGGAAAGGTACAAATTCTGAGTTTCAAGTTTTTTAATAATAGTTGGAATATCAGCAAAATGAGATTTAACATAATTTAGTTGCACAGTTACTTTTTTGTTATTAAAAATTTGTTGGCAATCCACAATTGATTGGGCACCTTCAGGGTCAAGGGTATTCACGACATTTTTAATATCCGCGTAATTTTTAGCATAGAATAAAGCAGCTTCAATCCATGTTCCCCATCTTGTCAGAACAGGTTGGGCAGGTAGCGGGACATCCGGTCGCATTTCTTTCTAAATCTGAATCCTAGCTGGGACTTCGAAGTTGTAGAAAGGAATATTACATTTTACCATCATGCTGCACAACTCTTTATTGAATGTATTACAATTCTCGGTCTGATTTACGCAATTGCTTAATAACTGCTGACTAGGTCCTGCTTCGTTTGCTGGTATAATTTATGCGGGCCCGTATTCATGTGCTGGTCAATTTGAAATTTCTTGGTCGCCATTACCTTTTTAAATAAAAATGTTATTGGTAAATTCAAAATTCAAAGTATGATGTATTGCGCAACCGGTAAAAAAAGCAATCATTTTTTGCTGAATCACAATTCCATTGTACTTTTACAATAATGATAGATTTAAATAATTTACTTCTAAAATTGTTTCACATGTCTTCTTTTGAAATTTTCAGAGAGTAATGTTAAAAAATTACAATAAACTTGAATAAAATTATGTAGCTAGAAACATTGGTGAACTAGATATATCCCCATGCGTGGATTAAGTTTTACACTAACCTGCTTGGAGCAAATTTTGCAGAATACAATGTCTCCGTCAAACGTGAAGCACTTATGTTTATGTTTATTAGTTATTAGGAAACTAAGATAGGTGCAATCTGTAACCTTAGAACAAGAGATAGATGTGAAATAAGAACAATGTGAAACTTTGATACCAAAGTTATTACGCTCAAATGCATAATCGCATAACGGTCTCGGTTACGTGCTCAAAAACCCAATTGATGCGTAGTTTACTAACTACCTGGTGTTGCAGCAGCGGTGTCTTGCGGTATACATTGCAGACATGCTAACGTTGTGCAATACCCCACCCGATCCCACCCTATCCCTTAAATTCTTACCCACCTACTGGCATGGGGTGGGCCTGGCGCAATTCAGGATCGACCCTCGAGTCAGCTCCATGTCAGATGATGATGATGATGCATCATTTTGTCCATTCCTAAACCAAGAAGCAAATGATTCAGTGATTTAGAGATCAGAAAACGTTTTTTAGAATGTTTAGAGTACATTTTAACGATAAAATGCACTCGATGTTAAGGTACTTTTTCTGACTAGGATGCGAAAAATAACACAGAATACAATGTCTCCGTCAAACGTGACGCACTTATGTTCTCTAATCCATTGTTTGATTAACTCACTTCGCGAGTGTCCAACTTTAGGCATTGTAACAACACTAACCCACAAGTAGCAACAGAATAAAACCGAAATGAATGGTCACTCTACAATTAAAAATTAACCCTACACCTCCACCAGGGTTTTTCCCACCATTAGATATTTATCTGCAATCTAAGAAATGGCTAGGGTGAAGAACAAATTCAGGTAAAACCAATGATTCACCGAACGCTTAACACCATCATTATATCGAAAAATAGTTATTTTCTTAATATTTTTACCTGCCTGCAAGGTGGGATTATGAAAATAATATATAAAAATACCCAGTTTTATGTGAATTACCTGTTAAAGATAAAAGGTTTTGAGTTTAGGATAATTCCACAGAAAAATAAAATTTACCAATTTAAAAATAAATTTTTTTCTTCAAATAATCATGCAACACATGCATTTTTATGCCCTTACCATCTAAAATATGCACTAACATATGCCATATGTTGTAATCTTGTAATATATGCAAAATAAAATTTAGCTTTTCTAACTCTAAATATTGCAAAACATGTATTTACAAAAAATCAGCTTGTTATGCTTAATAGGAAAAAACATGCAAATATGCAATTGCCCACTTTTTTATTGGAAGTATGTCTGCGGTTCGGGAAATATTTTTTTTTTTTGGAAACAGGTTTAGTTTATGGAAAATGAAATCAATGTTGGTATTAGGACTGACGTATTTTTAGGATTTTATATGCAATGTCCTTTTTTTTGACGTTCCCTGGTTTTTTTAACTTGGAATCATCATTTTGTCGAAGATATGGGTGCAAATTAAGTTTTAAAAGTTGTATAAACCGTCTTATAAGCTAACAAATCGAATTGGTACCCCGCGGAAAACATTGCAATCCAACATGTAAATGTCTAAGCAACTAATACGACTATTAATGTTATTTTATTATGGAAATAAAACTCAAGTATAAGACAAGTAAATTTTCTATATTTGTCACGCAGGTGATTAATATAACTATCTGTTTACAGATATATTTGAAAGAGCAATATTTAATACACTACATTATCGACGACAAAATAACGTATTGAAATTAATGAAGGTAACTCACATTCTATACCACGACTTTAAGAGACTCTCAGGGTAAAATGCTGTATCAAGGTCTTGAAACTCACCACGACTCTGTTTAATTTGGAGAAAGTAATGAATGTACGATGGTCACTATGAAGGAAGTCTTAATTTAAAATCCATAATATGAATACCCTCTGATTTACAAAATTTCAGAATTACTAATTAAAGGTATAAAAAGCACAATTGAATCTTCTCTATTATGGTCAAAACTTAAAGTTTAATGTGTCACCCACCTTGTTCGTTGTCACAAAGATAGTTCACTGACTTCTTTCTTCGGTAAATCCTACCAATCAGGCCCAAAACACTCCTTCCAGCTGTCCAGAGCTGTACTAACAATCAATTCAGCCCCGACTGGTGCTCTCTCCACTATCTCCTTCCTATCCGAACTTGCAGACCTCTAATTTAACACTAGCACCTACTAACTTCTCCAAGATATAAATCGCAGTTAAACTTTCACAAGTGATTGTTCTTGTTTAAGAACAACTTTAAATATATTCACTGTTCCTTTGAAAATTTATTTTCAAGCTTACAAAAAGTTTTTACAATATTCTATGTAGTGAAACTCGTTAAACAACTATCTCATTCCAAGACTTTTATACGAGGTACATAAAAACGCCCCTCTTTGTTTTTCTAATTTTCTCGTAACTAATAAATAATAATTTTTATTTTTCCTGCTACCAATGAGGATAAACATTTTCAATCAAGATCTCCTATCTACTAACATATCACACGAAACCTACTAACCACAGGACACTGCATGCAATTGATAGGAATTATTCTCCATTCCTTTCTATTCTAAAGAAATTGAACAAATTATTAAAAATGTGCTTCTGAATTGATTTAGGCCAAAAAGGAAACAGACTACAGAAAGCTCCAAATCCCAACACAAATTACCTCTGGTTCACTATCATCGATATAAGATTTATGGAACGAAAATTAAATACTGATGTACCTTCACACCCCAATATGATATCACAGCAATATATATATATATATATATAT
>JABXWE010005709.1:0-37310 GCA_014611495.1 Limonius californicus | reverse complement strand
GAAGAAAGAATCGTAGTGAAAATGCAGTCAAGAAACCAGATTGCATTGTTGACTATAACCAAAACATGGGTTCTGTAGACAAAGTGGATATGTTGCTGAGTTCCACGGAATGTTTGCGTAAAACAACTAAGTGGTACAAGAAAATTTTCTTCCATTTAGTTGATCTAGCACTAATAAATTCTCATGCAATGTATAAGGCTAGAACTGGAAAAAACATTTCCTTAGAAAGCTTCCAGTTGGAATGGATACGTGAACTACTTGCAGGATATGGAAAAGAAAGAACGACTGGAAGTAGAGGACGTCCATCTTTCGGAAATACTCCGACACGTCTTATAGGTCGACATTTCCCTCAAGTTGTACCTGCTGTACCTGGAGGAAAGAAAAATTCCCAACGTGTATGTTACGTCTGCAAACACACTGAAATTAGGGGAAAAAGGAGAAGGGATTCGAGATACTTCTGCCGAGAATGTGATGTTGGACTGTGCTTGACACCGTGATTCGAGATGTATCATACTTTAAAAAAGTTTTAGAACTACTTTACATGTATGATGTTATAACGAAGTATACATTCACACTTTTGTATACCTTGATCAAGTTTTAGTTTATAATGTTTCATATTATGTACTTTGGAAAAACTCTACATAGGACTACCCCTATCTATAATCCTAGAAACAGTGTTCTTCTGTTCATTTTTGTATTTTTATACTTCAATAAACTTTTGTTTTGCACTTTTTTTTGCTGTTTATTTAGAACTTCTGTGCTATATCCGTATATATACGTACGACGGCCTTAGACTTACATTTGCTAAAACCGTAAATGTACGTACGGTAACTCATACTATGCGCCGCACGTATTTATACGATCGAGGGCTTTCTTAATTCAGCACTGAGAAGATGCTTGTTCATTCCTAATTTAGCAGTTAAAGGGTTAATAACCTTATTTTAGTACGCCCTAGTTTGTCCACCTTATATTTTTCTTATTTTTCATATTCTTCTATTGTTCTTATATGTTGTACCTAAGCTAATCTTTTTCCTTCTGTTGTGCTAGTGTTTTACATCATCATGTTACATGGCTTATTGTTTCTTCTTCCATTAATGTTTATCTTTTTAACTCCGAGTGCTTCATTTGCGCTATCGATCATATGACACTCTGAAAGTAAAATAGGTATTGAGCTTTCCTAGAAAACGTTTCCACAACGTGGAGGAGGAATCATCATGACTCATAAGGTAACAATCCATTTACCCTTTAAGTTTTTGCAACAAAACAATTTCAGCGGGTATCACCAACTTTGTGATATCTCATTGAAAAGCTCTTACAAACTGCTATTCAATAGTAGCAAACACTTTTTTGCTAGACTCGTTTCGGAATAAAAATGAAAAATAAAATTCAGAAGGTTCTGAACCAATTACAGTGCAAGCCGCTTATTGAAATCACGGACAATGTTATTGATCGGATATTGTTATCACTTTCGCAAAGAACGGGTCGGACGTATACGACTACATATGAAAAACATCCTTTATAGTAATCATGACTTCGTTTTATGTTATCAATTATTTCTTAGGATGGTTTTCGTTCATGTTTTTATACATTTTTTCTTTGTATTTTCTAGCTCGGGAGTTACTGGACCCCTTTCTCTCCAGCTAACAGCTCCTAGGATGATGGTTGGCAGCAGCTAACTGAACTCTATTCTAACCCTTTGCAATAGTTGACGTAAAAAGACGAGACCTTAGCTTAACATAAAATATTTAACATTTTAAAACAGTTTGATAAGTAGCCGAGTATAAATCAATGGGATTGAATAGCACAATTAAAGATTTCGCAAGAAGTTTTAAGTTAAATAAAAAAAAGTTTGTTTGTGAGTAAGCGGAATCTGCATTGAAACTCTGGTTCGCTAATGTCCGTAAAGATAATGCACAACTATAGTAAAAATCACTCTGAGTTTACAGCATTGGCCTTACGTAGTACAGTATTGCCATATCCTTCCAAAAAGATGTTTTGGACGGTATCTAAAGCTGTCAATCAAAATAAATCCTGCCTTTGTATTGCACACAGCTTATCTGCTAATTCCTTGTTCAACGCGGCTTTGCTTCTTACGTATTTTCCAGCGGTTCTCAACAGCATCGGAAGTTAGAAAACGCTGGATCAATGGTATTTTAATTAATAGATATTTGTTGAAGCTAGTATAATAGAATAAAAGATAAATGAATATGAATATAAATGTGGTTATTTCTCCTAATGACTGTAATTAAAAGCGAATTTGTTGTAAATATACAAAACTTAAAATTGTTGACGTCCTTTAAATAACAGATAATACAGAAATATCCAAGATCTATGCGAACATTTGTTGAGAATTTCTAGTTGCTTATTAAGTTTACTTAAAGGATCATTGTCCGTCGCTTACTGTCGAAGATCTGGCAACATGGGAGAGATAAACTCCATAAGGTTACTGCAGCCCTATCTTCCCCGTGCTGTAAACTCAGAGTGATTTTTATTATAGACGGCTTGCTGAAGTTGCAGGAAGCGGAAGAACTAGCTAAGAAAATGGGAAAATGTTTAGCACCGTTTATTATTATCGATCGGTTATTGCTATCAAAAACCAACATAAACCTCTCCTTCATTATGCCAAGGAAACCAAGCTACGACTCAAATGTGCTACAAGAAGCACTCCAAGAGTTGTCAAGCGGAGAATCATTAGTTGCGGGTATTTCAAAAAAATATGGCATACCAAAATCCACCCTCCTATTCAGGGAACAAAATCCTGGGCATAAAGAGACGTTTGGCCCTCAGCTTATATTAATAAGCGAAGAAACTGAATTTTAGAGCTAGCTAGAAAAGGGTTTCCTGGAAAAAAAGAGGATATTATTTGCAGTGTTCAGAAATGTTTGCAATACAATCCACGTTCCAATCCGTTTAAAGGCAATCGTCCTGGTATTGGATGGATCAAAGCTTTGCTTAAACGGAATCCACAAATTAGCCAACGCACTAGTGAAGGTGTTTCATCAGCTAGTTCTTGTTTATCAGAAGGTGATATTAGAAAATGGTTTGGTGAAATAGGTAATTATATTAAAGAGCGGCAATTAGGGAAGTAATGAAAGATCCGTCACGAGTATTTAATGCAGACGAGTCAGGTTTTCAAATTTATCCGTCAACAGGTCTTGTATTGTCAGAAAAACGATCAAAGAACGTTTAGTCAATAGAGAAAGGCTCGTCTAAAGACGAGCAAATGGGGCAAATGGGGCTACTTGCTGTCCATTGGTAGTGTATCCCTATAAAAGGATTCCAGACTAAATTGCACGTTCAATACCCGATCACTGTAGAATTGCGCATAGTGATAATGGATGGATGACTGGAGAAGTATTTTATGAATACATTGCTAACGTATTCCATCCACATCTAATCAGGGAAAAGTACCACTACCCGTAATTATCTTTGTAGATGGCCATAAGTCCCACTTGATTTACCATCTGAATGTGTTATGTAGTAAACTACTAATCGAAATTATAGCGCTCTATTCAAATGCAACCAGAATTCTTCAACCCCGTGAAGTGGCTGTATTTAGACCTATTAAAATAGCTTGGCGTAAGGCAGTGAGGTATTGGCATGACACTCATCCAGGAGAACTTCTAAATAAATTGTCTTTCGCACCACTACTGCTAACTGTCGTAGAATCTACTGTCAAAAGAGAAACATTAACTAATGGGTTTAACGCGTATGGGATTTTTCCTTTCGCATCGAAAGGAAAAATGCTATTGACTACACGAAATGCCTAGCCGGTACCAAAGCTGTGGTTGTAACTAATAACATACAAAGGGCAAAAGAACATAAATATGAGTTATTCTACATTTGCTCGCATAGTGCGAGAGGAGAAGTTAAAGAAATTCAGAGCGATTGGCTTTATCTGAAGATAGCTATGATTTCTTGAACTTATTCCGCATTTGGAATTATTTCCACGCTAGCGAAAATGCCAATACAGAAGACGATGGGGTTATTTCATCTCCATTTGTAGAATCTGTTAGTGATGGTTTAACCGAAATTCGGGGTTTTGATGATCCAATACATTTTGAAGCTACAGAAAGTGAAAAAAACCCAAATACTCTGTGATGCTACTGAGCCATTTTGCAGCTACAACAATTCTTCAGGGCCTTTAATTGAAATGTTAGAACCTTCTCTTCTTCTACCTTCTGCACAGTCTTGCAGCCGTACTACTTCTTCAGAGCCTTTAATTGAGATCATACCGCCTTCATCATTGCTACTTTCAGAACCATCTTGCAGCCGTAACAATTCTTCAGAGACGTTGGTTGGAATAAAAGAGTCTGCTCCACTATCTTTCTTTCTTATGTGTACCATATGCAATAGCATCTAAACAATTTAAAGAAATGATGGAATCCACACCAGCACTTAAGCTGAACAATGAACAAGAACAGGAAGAGAGAAAGAGAAAACGAGAAGAAAATAAAGAAGAGAAATTAGAACATAAAGCAATAATAAACACAAAAAATAAGAAGGAAGGAGATAGAAAAAATGTTTGTGGCGTTTGTTCTAAAACAATTGAAGCAAATGATATAGAAGTGTAGCCAGTGTAAGAAATACTTTCATAAATCTTGCATACCTTCGTCACATAAAAAACACGTACCTATGGAAGATGACATCGATAAGTATTTACGTCACATTTGTTGGAGGAATCTGAAGAAGCAGCGCTGTCCCCAGATGAAGAGGATGTGGATGAATTGTTACAATTGTACCAGGACGAAAGGAAGAAACAGGGTTTTTAAACATACAGTCCCGACGAGATGCCGAACTATCAATTGTTTTATATAGGTGTATATTATTTGAGAAGGTAAATAAAGACAGTTGTACTAAAATTACAAAACAGGATCAAATAATAATATTTTATACAATGTCCAATTACTGTATTTAACAGGTCTAATAAATGTCAAAAGTATCCAATAACTGTATACTTATGTATATTGTTGTTTAAATGTATATAAAAAATACTAGTGTTGTAATCCTGTCTAATTTGTTTGCTAATCAGAAACACAACATAATAAGGGTTATATTGCTGTATTTACATTTCCATTAAATTAAAATACGACATTTTCAGGAGCGTGAGACTGTGGCAAAGTGCTAAAGTGTCCAATTACTATATGAGTTACCCTACGGAAATAAGCGTTTATTTGAAATAAAATTGCGGATTATCTGTTGCCCATATTCTCATATTTATTCTCTTAAGATACCCATTGGGGTGAAACCAGGCTTCATCGCTGAACCAAGTAAGATCTATTGTCATTATTATTTATGTTGTTAAGAACCAATGATAATAATTTGTTCTACATTGGAAATCACGCGGTAACAGTTGATAAACAATTTGCATGCTGTATGGAAACATTCAAAATCTTTTCTTAATTATTCGATAACTATCATATGACAAATCAATTTCTTGGCTAAGTTTTCTGATCGGCCTAAAAGGAGGTGCTTCCATGATATCCTTAACATTATCAATAACTTTTGCAGTTGTTTTCACAAGTCTTCCTAATCTCTCTTTCCTTTCATCACTTCCACATTCTTTGAAATTATTCACAGTAATCTTGGCAGCTCGATAGAAATTGTTATAAGTGAAGTTTGCAGCCTCATTCGGATAACGCTGTGATAATTCTGTGAAACAGGTTTGAAATGAATATTGCCATTCACCATTTTCAGTCTTTGTACCATTACAGAAATAAGATTCGAATATGAAACTTTTATGTTTCTCTGTTAACATCATTATATATTATGAAGCTTTCAAATACCTTACGAACCCATCGCTTTGGTGTGAGACAAGGCTAAGCTAGTTTGCGCAATGCACAACAGGGCCCGACTCTGTGGGTTACCGTGTTGGTGCGAAACCGTGCTTAACCCGCCTGGTATGTGATGTATTAATTTTTTTGTGTAAACATCTTGATACTCCTCTAGTGCGATTGTAACATGAGGAGTGCCATTAATTTTATCCCCAATGGCAAATAGAGACCAGGACCCAGTACCGACCACACAGGGAATTATAAAAATTTCCCACCTTGGAGTGATTTGAACCGGGAAGTGTTTGGACTATAACAACCAAAGCTTGGTTCTCCTGCCAGTGAGCCATCCCCGTCCTTAATTAAATAAATCAGCTAATAAAATTTTAAATGTAAACTGTCAATTATTAATGTATGGCAGTTAAATAATATATTTATAATGTTTACATCTTTATAATTACAGATTAATCTAAGAAAAGACTTTAAAATTCCAAGGGTGTCTTTGACTTGCTTTTTATTGTTCTCACGGTACAACCGCGCTGGTTACTTTGTTGTGCAAAAATTCTCTCTTAGCATAATTACTTAAATTTAAAAGTTTTTAGTATGCGTGCTGTCATTTTATATAAATAAGGTTAACAATCTAATGTCAGTTTGATAGATATCAGAAAGTGTTACCAATAGGAAGCTTAAAAATTACTTCTTCTTCTTCTTCTTCTCAGCCTTCTTCAGTCCATTTGTGGACCTCCTTAACATCATTCCATCTCGATCTATTCTGCGCTATGTTCTGCCAGTTGAAACCACCCGTTTTCTTCACATCATCCGCCCAACATGTCTGAGGTCTTCCAGTTGGTCTTTTTGCCCCCATGGTCTCCAATTGAGTAGAATTTTCGTCCATCTATCCTGCGATCTTGCTACATGGCCTGCCCATTCCCACTTTTGCTTTGCCATTCGCTCTACTATATCGCCTGCTTTTGATACACTACGTAGCCATGTATTTCTCTTTTTATCTTTTATAGTTACTAATAACATTTTGCGTTCCATAGCCCTTTGTGCGACAGCCATTTTCCTAACAAATGATTTGTTGAAGACCCAGGTTTCTGTTCCGTACAATAGCACAGGAAGTATGCATTCATTAAAGGTCTTGGCTTTTAGTTTTTGTGGAATATTCATCTTCATTATGTAACCCAATTTTCCGTACGCCATCCATTCCAGTCTAACACGTCTATTCAGTTCAGCTTTTAAGTTATCTTTCCCCATCCTGATTTTCTGTCCAAGGTAAACATATTTTTCCACCTTCTCTATAACTATATTGTTAAGCGTTATTTGAGCGTTATCCTGAACTTCGTTTGTCATGATTTTTGGTTTACTTGTACTTATTTCCAACCCTTGTTCTCTAGAAACATCACTTAGGTCATTCAACATTGTTTGTAGCTCTTCCGGGGATTCTGTTATTACAACGACGTCATCGGCGAATCGAAGATGATTAATCATTGCTCCAGAAATTTTTATTCCTTTCTTGCTCCAGTTGAGTTGATTAAACATATCCTCCAAAGCCGTAGTAAGAAGCTTTGGAGAAATCGGGTCTCCCTGCCTTACATCTCGATGAATATTGACCTTTTCTATGTCATTATGTAACCGTACAGTTAACGTAGCGTTCCCATAGATGTTTTTAATTAGAGCTGCGTATCTATGAACAATTCTTGCGTTGGCTAGAGAATCTAGTTTGGCCCTATTTTCGATACTGTCAAAAGCCTTCTGATAATCGACGAAGGCTAGCCAGAGCGGTAACTGGTATTCCGTAACTTTTTCAATCAACATGCGAATTGCTTGTAAGTGGTCATTACAGCTAAAATTCTTTCGAGATCCGGCCTGTTCTTCAGGTTGGTAAAAGTCAAACTTACTGGTCAAACGATTAGTTATTACTCTTGTAAATAGCTTGTAAATGTGGGATAGCAAACTTATTGACCTATAATTATCTAAATTTGATGCACCCCCTTTTTTGTATAGGAAAATGATTATTGCTTGATTCTAATCGTTTGGAATCTCTCCTGTATGAAGGGATATATTAAATAGTCGCTGTAACCTCCGAATTAGGTGTTTTCCTCCGCATTTTATAGTTTCGATAAGTATTCCATCTGCTCCCGGTGCCTTCCCTATTTTCATACTTCTAAGTGCTAGCTTCATTTCATCTTCAGTAATTTCTGAAATGTCCACAGAGTTGACCTTAATTATGGTAGGTTTGCTTGTTTGTATGTTTGGGTTCGGATGCTTTGATTTATAGAGTTCTTCGTAAAATATCATTGTTATCTGGAGAATTTCGTTTTTGTCAGTAATCTCCACACCATCTATATTTTTTATCTTATATATTTCTTTTTTGCCAGAGTATAATATCTTACGCAATACTTTTAAACCTTAGTTTCTTTCCAAAATATTTTCTACCACTGTTTCCTTATACGTACGAATATCTTGTTTAGCCATTCTTCGAACTTTTTTATTTAATTTCGCGTACTCCACCGAATTTCGTTTTCTCTCTTTGATTAGACATCGTCTTTCTTCCAATAATATTTTCGTTTCCTCCCAGAACCTCTGGTTTTTCTTTTTCCCATATGTATTTTTTAATGTTTCCTTTATAGCTATAGCTGTTGTGATTTTATCATTTATACTATTCACTGTTTGTGATTCGTCTGTATTGTCTTTTAATAGGTTTTCATTTAAATTTGTTTGATATATTTCGTGATCCTGCTCCAACTTCACGGTGTTTATAGTCTTCCTACTAGGTCTTATCTTTTTTAATCTCTCAATTTTTTTATTTGTTACAACTCTAGCTCTAACTATTTTATGATCGCTACCTGTTGTGAATTGATTTAAAGCACTAACATCATGTACTAATCTCTTATTTGTGGATAATGCATAATCAATCTCATTCTTGATATCTCCATTTGGGCTAATCTATGTCCATCTTCTTTTACTTTTCTTTTTGAAGAAGGAGTTCATATTAAATAATTTATTTTGTGTTGTATAGTTGACCATCATGTCTCCTCTTGTATTTCTATTTCCAATTCCGAAATTTGCTATATATATTTCCTGATCTTCTTCTTTTGCACCAACTTTGGCATTAAAATCACCAGCTATTATAGTATCTGTTGTTTTATTTTCTTCCATACTTGTTGCTATATCCTCGTAGAAACTCTCTACAACTTCGTCATCATTGCATTGGTCGGTGCATAGACCTGAACTACTTTTAGGGTATAGTGTAGAGCAATATCAAGAATTATGTATATAACTCTTTCTGATATCATTTTTGTATGTAGTACTTGCTTCGCCAGTCTTTTATTAATCCTTATACCTATTCCTCATGTTCTTTTATTCTTATTCTCGTGATGAAAGAACATGTGTCCTGAGCTAAGCTTTATGTATTCGTCTCCCATTCTTTTGGTTTCGAAAATTACTAGTTTCTAATATTAGCTCTGATTTTTTGCCGCCCGCTAAGCTGCAATGGTTCCGCTGCACGCATTCACAATTTCCTTGAAAATGTAACAATTATCAGACCTTTTCATATGATAAACTATGTGGAGTAGGTTCTTGTAGGTAAACATTAATTTTATCGTCTGATAAAGTTCATTCGTTAAAATCTGCCAGTAGCCTGAATCAATTAACTAAGTTAATAATAACACATTCGTCCTTAAGAGAACCAAATAACTATTAACTTCTTCAATTTATGGTACTTTCTGATTGGTGTCACAGATTCTCAACCATCGATTGCAAATAAGTCGACGGAAATACGTCGAATACAAAAATATCGAATGGGAATAATGTCCAATAACAAAAGCGTCGAACAGAATAAATGTCGAATACGAAACTGTTCTTTCGGTTTTGTCGGTTCGGTATGGTACGCAACGGTTCGGTTCGATTCGGCTCGTTTCGATTCGGTTCGGTTTGGTTCGGGTTTCTTCCTTTCCCTTCCCGCCCTTCACTTTTATTCTATTCTGTATTGCAGTTTTTCTATTCGATATTTTTGAATTAAGTGACATTAAGACATTCGCCATTATTTACGTATGATATTTTTCAATTCGACTTTATGGGTATTATGCTTTTTTTTTTAATATTTTGCATTTGGGACATACAACAATTTTTTAGAACTGCCTGGTCTTCAACGCAACCAACGCTTTAAACTAGACAATTTACATATTTTGTTACACAGGGGGCGGTAATATATTGAAAGCACTTAAATAATATTCCACAAACGTTTAAAAATAAAAACGTGTTCAAGTTACCCAGTTCATCTTAGCATTCTAATAAAATGTACAGGAAATTTGGTCAGGGGCGTGCACGTGCCATCTGAAATTAAAAATTCAATTTCAAAACTTCCTTCATATTTATGTCAACGCTCTGGTGCGATTTAAATTGCTTCAAGGCTTTAACGACAATAGTATTTGTTTTCAATTGTCAGTTAATTGCGTTATTTTATATGAATAAATAATAACTCACATGGATATCGTTGACAAAAGGAATCGATTAATAATTATTTCTTGAAGCGTTTCTGGTTTTAGGAAAATAAAAATTCAAAGGTACTATTTTATGGGCACCCTGTATTTACAACGATTGTGAATTTAAAATAAATACAAGAATGTATCGTTTGTGCAACTACGTGCGTATTTCCAGTTTTCTAATATATAAACTATATGTAGATCGTTAACTTTTTGCATAAACTCATTAACATTACGAAAGTGGCGCCAAATTAAATTACGAAAAGTAAAGTTTCCACACATTACGAGTTCTGCATTAAAATAGATACTATTTTAGATTAGCAGTCTAATTAGTAACGAAGTAGGAATGCAGATGACGACCCGCCATTCAAGGCCGGGGAAGTCATTAGACAATGCATTAATTCGGTTTTGAACATCGAACTTTTTTGACTCCATAAAAAACTGCTATCGGAAAAATACAAACGCTCTTCACGATTTACCAGTAAATATTTACATTGATGAAACTTAATAATAGTTATAACCTCATTTTGTCTGAAACTGATCAACAAGGAAAATTGTGAGAACTTTTTATAACATCCTCCTTGAATGAATGCTCTTGATTTTGTTGGTTTTGAACATTTACAATACGGTGTATTGCAGTATGGTAGAATTCATAGTATCCCAATCCATTACTATTTGAGATGGAGATTTCGCAAACAGAAACTAGATAGAAATCCTAAAAAATAATCGTTGTATCTTGGAAGTATTACTTATAGCTGTATCGTTAATACTATGAACAGATTCTACACTCGCACGAACAATTTCTGAAATTTGTCTAATTGAAATTCGACACATGCCATATTGTTTTCTGTTAATACAGTACACCGTGCACCTGGTCGCGGCTCATCACTTCGAGCTTCACTAACATGCTATTTCGCTTATTACCAACTCTAATGTAAGGTTACAAGCATCTTTGTTAAAGGGTTATATACTATATTTTGAATAAAATATATTGTTTCTGTAGGCAATTCAATTTAGTAAAACTAAATATTCACTTACCGTGTGTAAATTAAGTAATGACACGAATATTTTTTTTTCGAATAGAATTACAATTCAACATTGTCTCCTTCAAAGTAACTGCCTTGGGAAGCTACACAGCGCTGGAGACGGTTCTTCCACTCCTCATAGCAGTGCTGGAACTCAGATACTGGAATAGCCTTCAGCTAGTCGGTTACAGCCATTTGAATGTTTTCCAGTGTCCAAAAATGACGTCCCTTGAGGTGATTTTTCAGTCTCGGGAAGACTAAAAAGTCACAAGGACACAACTCGGGCGAATAAGGAGGATGAGGAGCCAGAGGAATGTTCTTACTGGCCAAAAGTCGTTTATTGAAATGGCTTTGTGACAAGGCGCATTGTCGTGATGCAACACCCAGTTGACCCTTTTCCGAAGTCTTTCAAGAACCTCTCTGTAAAAGTGTTAATTAACCATTTAGCCTTGAGGCACAAACTCTTTGTGAACGATTCCCTAGCTATCAGAAAAGCAAATAAGCATGCATCGACTTGCTCATTCTTACATTTTTTGGCCTTGGAGAGGGTGAAGTGTGCCATTCCATGCTCTGGCGCTTGGTGTCCTGGTCATACTCAAACACCATAGACTCGTCACCAGTAATGACACGTTCCAGACAATGGGGATCATTTTCAATCGATTCCAAAAGATCAAGGCACCTTTCCCTCCTGATGTCCTTTTGGTCCTGCGAAAGGTTTTTCGGAACCATTTTTGCGTAGATTTTTCTCATCCCCAACTCTTCTTTTCTTCTTTAATTAGACCTCATGGTCTGTTTTTTCCCTCTTGATACAAGTTTTCAGTTCCCTTGAGGTGTAGACTGCCAACTATTTCTCCAGCTCTTCGGGGGTCTTCCTGGCGGCCGGTGATTTGTTAGTTTACCTTCGAGAGCTGCGCGAATTAATCTGTTCTCATTCTACCTAAACCAGATAGTCACATCTGATCAGTGCATATGCCCCGGACATAACTAACCCAAAGAAAGAAACCGAAAATTTCTACAGGAAGCTGCAGAATACACTATATAACACAAATAAGACTCATAAAGTCATCCTACTGAGAGATCTAAATGCTAGAATAGGAATCGACGAGATACCCGGTGTGAAGCAAAGGTTCAATGAACGAACTATCCCCAATTCATTGGCCAAAATCTGATGAACAGTGGTGTGAGTCAAATTCAACTCTCCCCCGATCATTCTCGCTGTCAACCGACGATCTGAACGCACAAGATCCCGGACTGTGTCGACATTTTCATCGGTTCTTGAACATGAAGGCCTTCCGCTGCGAGATTCATCTTCAATCGTCTATCTTCCTTCTGAAAATGCCTTAAACCACTGAAAAACGTGGACCCTTGACAAAACACTGTCTCCGTAGACCTGCGGAAGTTTTGCAAAAGTTTCCGTTGCTCGAAATTGATGTTACCCACTCATTTTCAGAATGCACTAGAAAAAAACTGTATCCTGAAAAAAATCGCTATGTACAACCAAATGACTCTAGCGAATTCAAACTCGTACTGAAGGCGTATCCCATGTTCACCTGCCGCCCCTTACACTCCCGCGTCCCCAGTGTTACCAGAACGCTACGCTACCAGTCTCATTACTTAATTTACAAACCTCGTATGGTAAGAATGGTCCCTTACATCGTCTGCTGCAGCTTCCGAAAAGTATGAATATTTAACGGAACTTTTCAGAAAACTTTTCCTACGAACCTTTTTTATTGTTTTAGTAATTAACCTCTGGGACCTTACACCTGCGGTCGTTTTGTATCAAGGTTAAATCAACCATAAGAAAAAACATATTACAAAACTCCTTTGTAGTTACATAATTTAGATTATGATTATTTCAGTACAATTTATGAATACAAGTTTTCTTTCTATAAATAAGTATGTTGTTCTTTAAATTTCACACCGGTTTTTGTCCGCTAGTATCTGTAAAACTGGCAAGCATATAGATGGAGTGTAAGTTACAGAAAAAAAATTCGAAGTTGTTTGCTAGTGGATATTTCCATTATTAACCGAGGCTAAGATTGGTTAGTATATATTTTGGTTTTGCTAGATTGTTCTGAAAGTTATATTGTTTTTAAAGGTTTTCAAACTATTCGACGTGTATTCAAAATGGTTGCGTTCTGCAATTCAGTGTATGTAAATGGAGATAATTGTATGCTGATAAGATTCTCACTGAAGGTTTTAGGTATAACTCGAACAGTAAAAAGTATTATAAGTACAGCAATAACTTATTTTTAGTTTTAACATTCTTTCCTTTTTTTCTTCTCCTTCTGATTATTAATACCTACCACTTGTTGAACTGCTATACAATTCGGAAATTGAAGTTAGATAGTCAGGTTTAAGGGAAGTTACTTTAAACTGAATCAACTAACTAATGCTACGAATACCTATTTATTATTGCCATGCTGTGCAGATATGTTTTAATCTTATTTTGGATCAGAGCCGGTTCTGGCAGGTGTGCAGTGCGTGCATATACGCAGGCGGCCAAATTCATAGGGCGGCCGGAGCCGAATCTTTATTGTGCCTTTAAATCATAAAATCAAAAATAATGTTAGGGATGCAGACGCTTTAATTGCAGATCATGTACTCTCGATTTCGCATGAGCCCATAGAAAGAAATCTAGCGATGTTAAGTCAGGTAATCACGTAGGCCACTCAAATGGTCCTCGCCGTTCTTTCTATGGGGCCCTGTGAAATCGCGAGTTTACATTTGTAGACCAAACCATTTAGACGATGTAAAGCCTCGGATTCGTTGAGAAATGGAAAGATCACCCAGGAAATTATTAAGCATAAGAAACAAAGTGTTTACACACGTGCTGGTCAATGCCAACTGGTTAATGGTGGTTAATTTGAACATCTCTATTAGCTATTTTTTTCATAATCTTGTTTTGATTAAAAAGAAATTCTGAATTTTTCTACGTATCGCCATTTAACTGGCGAGGTCTGTCAAAATAAGAGGCAAATATGGCGTTACCGTTTAAACGCATTAATGATGACGTCGTGGGACAGAAACAAAATCTGGTAAAAAAAATTGCGTTAGGGAGAGTCTGTTAAAAAATTAATTTGGCGTATGTCAATTTCAAAATTATGTTTTGCGCAACTTTATCGTTATATAATTGTAAAACCTCTGCTTGGTCCTCTTTCAAAAGCTTTTTAGATAACAGAATAGACGGCTATGTTTTCTACAGAAATTGATTTATTGAACAACTCCAAAACATATATTGTAGAACGTTATTAGTTCATTTTTGCACTTCCACCTTGATCTTTTTTCAGAAAACTCGGATGCTGTTAGTGACAAACAGGATGAACGTTTTCACCAAGACATCTTTACCACGGTGCACCGTTACTAAGGACGCCGCAAAAATGGATGATTTCTGTTGGTTTCTGTTTGGGGAGACTGACGAAGTACTTTGCAAAGGGAAATCATCGTTATTTTATTTTGTTAAAGCAACTTTGTAAATGTTAATGTTATAGATTCGTCTTCTCAGAGTACCGTCTGTCTTGGGAGGTTGGCTATTAGTATGGCAATTTTTACTTTTCACCCCGCTATTTGGAAAAGTTAAATGGAAATACAAACAAACAATTCCCGCAAACTTTTCAGCCATGGAATTTCTTCTCTTCTTACTAATCTGTTTTCTATTTTGCCTTCTGCTAATATGGTCATAGTATTCGAGATTTATTTTCGAAATAGTAAAAAATGTTCATATCTCTTTATTTGTTATTTTCACAGTCTACGGTATTTTGACTATTCTTCTAAACAGGATGGTGAATTTTTCGATGCTCAACATTGGCTTATCGGAAACGGTAAAAGATACGAGGTCGGATAGCTTAGAGGAAGGTTGGCGATTGAAAATCTGAAAAGAAATCCAGAGTATGAGTACTTTGATTTGTCCTTGATTTATTAAGAAAACTGGAAATTATATTTTAGAAATAAATTATTATCTTTCCTGCCATTGACGCTATTTCAATTAAACTTGATAACTTTATGTTTTTGGTCATTGTGGGGTGAAATACATTGACAGAAATTTTCTAGGCTTTCTAGACTTCAGGCTGCGATAGTCAAGTTTTTTATTTGTCATGGCCGCCATACTGGATTATCACACCATTAAACAGATTTTTCAAAATGGTAACCAACATAACCATTTTCTTACAAAAAATTTGTGTAAGTGATTCATAAAATCGCTTTGCCTCTGGAAAAAATAAAACAAGAATTTTGGTGAGAGAATGTATTGCTAATTATCGTTTAAACTTTTTAAATATTACAACCATTTTATTGGTCTAACAATAATAAGAAAACGAAAACACTATAATTATTTAAATTGTTCAAAATGCATGCCGTTATTTATAATGCAAAGGTTAGTTCTCAAATTTATTTCGTCCACTGCTTTTTGGATAATCCGTCTCAGAATGAAGTCGAAGGCATTTGTGATTTTGAAGAGAAGATGTCCGAGGATGCATACACAGCGTCTTTTACAGTGTCCCACCGAAAGTAATCCATAGGCGTTAAACATGGCGATCCTAGAGGCCAACTAACATGGCCAAACGTGTCAAGCCACAAATTTCGAAAACATGCATCTAAATAATCTCGAACAGTGAGGGCACTGTGAAGACCAGCTCCGTCTTTCTGGTACCACTTATGCTTTTGAAGGGTTACTAATGACAATTCGTGTAGCATCACTTCTAAAATTTGTTTGAAAAATGCAAATATTCAGGCTCATCTAAATGTCCATCGATAAAAAATTGACCCAGAACCGCATTATCTAAAACCAGCCCATATGTTCAAAGAATATTGAACTTGCGGTCTAGTCTCTCTTATTAAACTAGGATTCTCTATTGCATAGTGCGGTAGATTTTTCCTGTTAAACATTCACCAATTTGTAAATAAAGACTTATTAGTCCATAATATTTTTATTTTGGAAAAATGTGGATCTTGCTGCAATTTTTCAAGAACCCAATAATAAAAGTCTAATCTTTTATTACCATCACCAGGATGAAGAGTCTGTCCAGGTGTAAATTTATAATCATGGTACTTATGTTTTGTGATGATTTGCCTCACATATGAATCATCAATAACAAACTATTGAGAAATTCCTCGGCTGGAGTTTTCTGGATCAATCGCTAATTGAGCCAGCACATTCACTTCATTAGCATCAATTCCTTTTCTATACGGCCCTCACGGACTTCTAAACCTACAACAGCCAAATTTCTTGAAATCCTTGCAAACATTGTTCGGTGGGGTAGCTGTCTCTCTGGATACAAATTTGCATAAGTTTCAAACTCTAAAACAGAATTTCTATTGCTGTGAATGTAGACACCGTACATATCCGGCTTTTCTTCATTGGCGCGCACTTTAAAACTTTAAATATTCATCAGCTGTTTTTGATTTGTTATCTTGTTATCGTTAGACCAATAAAATGTGTGAAGTATTTAAAGAACTTAAATGACAATCAGCAATCCAATTTCTCACTTTAATTATTGCTTCAATTGTTTTCAAAACCAAACAGATTTTATGAACTAATTACATAAATTTACAAATTTCAACAAGTTTTAAGAAGAAAATGGGTTATGTTGGTTAGCAATTTGAAAAGCTATTTTTGTTTGTCTATCAAATGGTGTGATAATCCAATATGTCGGCCATAAGAAATAAAAAAGTTGAGTATCGCAGGTTGAAATCTAAAATCTTCTGCCAATGTCATTAAACTCACAATGGTCAAAAGCATACAATTATCAAGTTTGATCGAAATAGCGTCAATGGTAGGGAAGATATAAAACTTTATTTTTATAACGACAATTTGCAGATTTTTCATTAAAATCAAGAATCAACGAATCAGAATACCTAGAATATATTTGCAGATTCTCAATCTCCATAAAAAAGTGAACTTTTCTCTGATCAACCGACCTCGTATCTTTTACCGTTTCTCAGATGCCAATGGGGAGCTTCGAAAATTTCACCACCTTATATCCAGTACTTGAATGATTCTATTTTGTGAGGTGGTTTTCCTTTAGAGTCGAAACCTTCGAACCATACAGCAGAACCGAGAACACGCAGCATCTTGCCATCCGATATTTTATGGAAAGATTTAAGTTTCGGTGGCACAATAAATGCTTCGTTTTCGTGGAAGATGTTCTAACCCTAGAAACTTATGTGTTAATATCCTGTGTGTGGTTATTGTTTCCATTTATCTACATTCCCAGAAATGTGTACTTGTTGACACGTTCCACAAATTTGTTACTAATACTAATATTGGGTAGTCTTGTGGTGCTTACCACCGGGTATTTTGTCTTTCTGATGTTCATTTTGAGTTGCTACTTTTAAAATGTATCCACGTTGGAAAGATACCTCATCGTGCTTATTGGAAAGACTACAATCGCTTGCGGAACTTAAAGGTTCTTATCAGAGGTCCATTCACGAAAGCGACAAAAGAACTCCTAAATTTAAAAACGGAGGAAATAAGACAGTTGACAGGCGTCCTTACCGGACACAGCCATCCGAAAAATATTTATCCTTGATATAGCAGCGGATAACTCAACATGCAGATTCTGTGAAGATGAAGAAACGAGACCCCATCACTGGTTATACTACTACCAAGGTCCAACGGCCCGCAGACTACGACACCTCTGGATACCAGAACTGGAAAATACTACTTTCCAAGAGGCGTCCTTTAGGACAGTCCTACGATTCTTTAGGAAACCAGGGCTCCCAATGCGAATCCGAGAACAAAGGATAGGGGCGCAATAGAACTTATAGGTAGTGGCGCATGGAACAAAAGACCAACCCCAAGATTTGCAGGTCATCCAGATAATCGGCCACCACCACAATATCATCCACATAGCAGATACGATTTTCAGTTATGAATGTTTTGCTTTGTTGTATTTAAAATTATGAATGTTTGCCAATATTTTATTATTGTCTTATTATAAACGACTCAAAAATGAATAGGTATATTGCAATATAATGAATAACCTTTCCTATCTTCTTAAGATTTCGCCATTGCTATGCACCAAAGAGGAGATCGCCAGTCGACATTACAGAGCGTAATTTTATGCGCACTTTCGCGCCTTAGAGAAACAGGTACGACTTCAAGAAGGCCTGGAAGTGGATCTTTTCGCATCACAACACCTCATGAAAATCGACTTCTGGTCATTAATGCGAGAATGCATGCCTTTTCAACCGCTCGACATCTACAACAAGTGCTCCAGAATGCCGCAGGAAATCGAGTCTCCGACTAAACTGTGAGAAATCGATTGTTTGAGGTAAGACTTACCTCATACCGCTTCCTGAGGTGTCCTGCAAGAACTATGGCTCAACGAAGACATCGGGTGCAATGATCCAGACGTAGGCTTCAAAAAGCGACACCGTGGGATGATATACTGTTTTCGGACGAGTCCAGATATTGTCTCAGCAATGATAGCTGGCTCAAAGAGCATATCGTAGTGCCGGACATCATACCTTAGCTCAGAATACCCAACCAGCCGTTGCCTTTGGTGGTGGTGGTCTCATGGTATGAGTTGAAATTTCTTTAGGGTGGCGTACTGACCTCCATATCCTTAATGGTACACTCACGGGCCAACGTTAAGCCCAAGCGATCATTATGGACCATGTTTTGAACCGTCGCAACGCTATTGGACGGGAATATTTTGTTTTTCTTGACGACACCGCAAGGCCGCATCGTGCTCGGGTTATTTTAGAAATGCTTCGAGATGAGGAAATAAACTTCGTAGGTAGTGCACAGTCAACTGAAGTATGAAGGACAATACGAAATATGAAATCTAACGACAAAAAAAATTCATTTGCATTGATTAGTATGAGCGAGTGGAAAGAGCATCATGAAACCTTGTTTATAGAGAGGAGAGACAAATTTCTGAGCGATGAAATTAATATAGTAGTAGATGATCTAGCTACAGTACTAACAACGGAAGAAATAAAAGAAAGTTTTAGGAAAATGAAGAACGGACGAGCACCTGGACCAGGTGGGATTAATGCAGAGTTGGTAAAAAATGGCGGAGAAATGTTATTGGGAAGAATACAAAATCTTATGAACCATTGCCCCCTACAGCACAAAACACCCAAGGAATAGAAAACTAGCTATATATCGTATCTCTACAAAAAAGGCAATAGAAAAGACCCGAATAGCTATAGGGTATTAAGTGTTATGAGTACCCTAGGTAGAATGTGGCGAAATATCATACAAAGAAGGCTGAGAGAGGAAATCGGAAATCACATTGGTGAAGACCAAAGTGGCTTTACGCCTGGCCTTTCCTGCATAGATAACCTGTTTACCTTACAATAACTAGTAGAAAAAACAATAAGGAAAAATGGTGAAATACATATTACATTTATTGACCTTAATAAGGCGTACGACAGCGTCCCTAGGAGTAGAATATGGACTGCCCTGCGAACAATAGGTGCAAGCAACCATATTATTAAAAGCATCCACGAACTATACCAGGATAATGTTGCGCAGGTACAGCAGGTACATATTGTCGGAATCCATAAAAACGACTAAGCGGCTTAGGCAGGGATGTAGCCTATCTCCGCTACTTTTTAACATATATTTAGAAATAGCCTTAAGAACATGGAAGGTTGCATGTGAAGGAATGGGTATCCCAATTAACGATTCTCATCTGTTTACGTTGAGCTTTGCCGATGATCAGGCAGTGTTCGCTCAGGACTCCTATGACATGGAGTTTATGCTCCGAAGATTACACACAGAATATAAAAAATGGGGCCTGGAAGTTGGCTTAGAAAAAACCGAATACCTTGTTATTAATTCTGCTGCAACGTTGAAGTTCTAGTGGATGACCAGACACGGGTGAAACAGTTGGATAAATTTAAGTATTTACGAGCGATAGTAAACAAAGATGGCATAGGAAAACAAGAGATAAGGCAAAGAATCGGCAATGTCCAAAAAGTTGTGGGTGCACTCAATGCTATATGGTGGGATAAAAATATCAGCAAAAACAACAAAAAACGAATAGGTCAAACCATGGTCGAAGCAGTGCTCAACTATGGAAGTGAAGTATGGGCAATGAAGGATGAAGATAAACGCCGAATAACATCAGTAGAGATGGATTATTTAAGAAGAAGTGCCAGGATATCAAGGTTGCAGAGAGTAAGAAACGAAGAGGTTAGAAATATAATGTCAGCCATGGAAACGGTGGTTCAAAGAATAGAAAAACGAGGATTGAAGTGGTTCGGACATTTACTTCGAATGGAGAATACGAGATGGCCAAAACGTTTGTTCGCTTGGGAACCTCCTGGAAAAAACAAGAGAGCCCCCGTAGATGGTGGAATGAGGGAATAAGACAAACGATGAGACATCGAGATATGGATGAAGAAATGGCAAACGACCGAGAGGCATGGCGATTAGGATTGGGAAGGCAGCTTGCAGCTGTATAGTATAATTATTGGATTACTTTAACTGAATACTATGTACATGGTTAACCCCAAATAAATATATATATATATATATATATATATATGAGGAAATAAACCATCTTGTTCTTCCTCCGCTATCTCTACACCTCTACTCCATCGAGTATGCATGCGATCTTTTGCAGAGACAGCTGGATTATGATAATCCAAGGCCTACTACTGTGCAATAGCTGAGGGATGTATTGCCGATACTGTGGCATCAAATTCAATTCCACAAGAACATATTGATAATTGCATTGAGAGTATGCCATCAAGGTGCAGAGCAGTTATGACTGACAGAGGAGATGCCACTCGGTATTACAATTTAATAAATTTAAGTGAAAGCAACCAACAACGATTTTCATTATAATATTACTAAATTTCTTCTTTAAACGTAACGTTGTTGTAATTTTTATGTTTATTACTAAAAAGACGTAACATTTTGTTGTTTTGGTAGTTTTTTTTTATAAATACAATTCATGTTGCCTTTAAGTGTCTTACACTGCAATATCCCTATTCATTTTTGAGTAGTTTAAGTGCTGTGCTCCTAAAAAATGTGGCGGCACAGAAAGAATGTAATGTTTCCGCCGAATTAAGTAATACAAAATTAGGTAAACTTAGAAACTACATACATAGAAAAATATAAATGTGTCATTAAATTAGAATAATAATAATATAATTATACCACAAAACGTATTTAATTGTATGTTTTTTATATATCATTACAAACATAATAAAATTTTTATGGTATTAAATAAATATGTTTCTAAGTCGCATGTTAATTTGATAATTTAAATTATTATACAACTTAGAGTACAAGGACAAAATTACAGCTGTTTTATGACCATCCGAAGATTCCCATTTAAGTTTCATAATACTGTAGATAAGTAAGAGAGGAAGGACCTGCAGTGGCATAACCGGAGGCCAAACAACCCAACAGCGCGTGGTCTCCGAGCTAGAGGGTTCTACATATATAAAAACATTAAATTAGTAGGTAACTTAAATTCTTCTTAAAAACTCTAACCGAAAACAAACCGAGGTCACAAATGTATGAATTCGATAGGTAATGTTATTTTATAGTTAAAGTACTTCAAATCAAAGTTAGAAGCCATTTGTATTTGCAGGAAAATATACAGACATCTGCAAGAACCACCAGTAGAAACTTTTATCAGAATGGGCTGGACATATTTTGAGGATGAACAATGCAAGAAATCCAGAGAGAACCGTACCTGGAAAGCCGAAGACCAAGAGCAAGACCCACGAAGAGATATGAAGAGAGTCTCCAAAGTATACCAAGAAGATTCTATAAGTAAACAACTGGAAGGTATACGCCACTGTTAGAAGGAAGAGGAAGAAGAAAATGGAGGCGGCCAAGGACCGATTTGAGCTGTAGCTCCATAGGACGAGGAAGTGGCAAATACAAAAAAATTTCACACTGAAACCGCAACCTAAATTTAAACAATATTTAGATCAGTTACGCGAAAATTATTTATACGAGAAGAAGTAATTGTATTTTATAGAACTATAGATAATGTTAATATGAAAATAAATGAAAGAAGAAAAGAAAATTTCAAATAAATTAACACAAAATCACGTAAAAGCACCGTAAGAAGACATAATCTAATCAAGTAAATCGTTACAACAGCATTATACAACCGACATATCAAAAAATTGCAATTCAATTAATTTATGCAGTAACTTTTATTAAACATTATGGAACACCAATAACAACGATGAAAGAGACATTTTCGTCTGATAAAATGCGGTTTTTATTGAGATTGCTTTTACTGATGTTAAAATAGCAATATTACTTCTGTGGACAATATCTGTAAAAATTCCTACTGCAAGCAAGCAAGCAAGCAAGTTTAAAAATATTAATTTTATTGTTTGTTCTTTTATTAGTTTTCATCACTTTTTCTCAATTACTCTGTGCGCTAACACTGAATTAAAATAATTTTAGAAACTGAATTTGGTTAGACATATAAAAAGTTAAAATAATAAAAATCCATTGCAAAGTCTATTTCATTGGATTCATGTCTACGAGGTATACAAATCTTTCCATATCTAATACTAACTATCGCTTTGAGATTTTAAAATTATAGATTTATTTAAAATACATTTAGGTTGTCCTAGATACTGTAGGTAGGACTGTTAGTTATTTGATAACCAGTAAAATATGCAATCGGTTGTGATTCGAAGAGCAGGTAAAGCCATCGGTCCTGGTTGACATACCAACTATCTTTGATAATCGTAAACCATGTAATGGAACTTTTCTTCTAGGTACGCCAGGTTAGGTTAGCTTCGATGTGGCAGTGCGAATACGCGCTGTCAGCCGAGGTGGCAGTGAAATGCGACCGATCGGCCGCATGTTCAAACCCCAGCTGAGGCGACCGTATTTCACTTAGTTAAATTTAGTATGCATGTAGCATGAATGACTGGTATGTAAGGGACGCCCGCAACTCCCTGAAGTAATGCTAAAACGATTCCGGGGAGAGGGTATTGTGAATATAAAAAAATGTTAGGTTAGCTTGCTGCCCGGTAAACGTACAAGAGGGCTCATAGAACCTACTCCATTGCAGGTAATTAACAAGTCATTGGCCTATACATGAAAAAAGAAGAAAAAATTATTTATCAATATAGTATTGAAATGTTATCGTCAATATTAACATTTAGTAACTGTTATTTAACTGTATCTAAGGTTCATTTTTTAAAAGAAATTTTCAGTCGTAAATATACAGGGTGTCAATTTGAAAACGTACAATGTGTTACATCCCTATAAGTAAAATAGGTATTCAACGTTTCTACAACTTTTTTTGAAGATGTTAACTTGCATCTACTCTAAAAGACTAAGCAGAAATGTTGATCTAACTCGAATTAACTAAATAGTTATGCTAAGAATTCACCCATTGGTGTCTTCTCAGTTCTGTCTTGCAACACTTTCTTAGTGTGTTACCATTAAACGTTTGCTCTGTTTATTTCACTGACACTTTCACGTCTCTTTACACTAGCTCAAATGGTTCGGTCTTCTTGAGCCTTCTCACTAGATCTGTATTGTCGAAGAGTTGCATTACTTCGACCTTTACGAGGTGAGGAAGCCTGATCTCATGCTTCTGGGCAAGGTGTTTTATTTCTTCTGTCACGATTTTCATCCCTAGATCCCTGTGGATATCTCTGTTTCTAGTATACCAGGGTGCATCTACGACATTCATCAGTACTTTGTTCTGCAAATTTTGAATTTGTATGACGTTAGTTTTGATGGGGCAGCCCCGAAGTTGACAACCGTATTTCCATACTGGTTTTAAAACTTGGTTATAATTAACTTGTTATGTATTGAACGTTGTGAGTTTCTACCAAGCAGCCAATACATTTTCGTATATTTTATATTTAGCTCTTCTCTTTTCTTCTTTATATGCTCTTTCCATCATAGTTTGGGATCCCAGTTCATTCCAAGATACGTAGCTGTATTATCATGCGGTATGATGCTATTGTTGAGTGTCACTGGCACTTAATCATCCTTTTTGTTCATCAAGTTGATATGCACTGACTTGTGTTCGTTTAGTTTTGTTCTCCATCGTTTTGTCCATCTGTCCACTTGGTTTGTGACATGTTGTAGTGTTTCTGCCGTTTCTTCTGTTCCTTCGTCTACCGCTAGTATTTCAGTGTCGTCTGCAAACGTGACTATTGTTATCTCATCAGTTGACGAGATGTCGTTGGTGTACAATAGATATAATATTGGCCCCAGTACACTGCCTTGTGGTACCATTGCCTTCATTTCGTGTAAGTCGGAGTATTCCTCTTCTTGCTTGATCCTGAATAGTCTGTTTCCGATGTAAGACTTCAGAAGTTTAGCAAATTGTTTAGGCAGATTTTCTTCTAGTTGATAATTTAGTCCTTGATACCATACTTTATCGAAAGCCTGAACAACATCTAAGAAAATTGTTAAGCAGACATTTTTTTCTCCTCAAGACTTTCTTCTCTACGGTATTTATTACCCTGTGAACTTGTTCTACAGTTGAATGTTGGTTTCGAAATCCAAACTGGTGTGTTGGTATCAATTCTTTTCGTTCTATTATCGGTTTGAGCCTCTCGAGTAATAGTTTTTCAAACAGCTTTAATATTATCGGTAAGAGCTAGATGGGCCGATATGACGCTGTTTCATTCGGCGGTTTTTCTGGCTTCTGTATCATTATGACTTCGGCTACCTTCCATGCGTTCGGTACATATTTTAATCGAAATGCTGCATTTTATGTTAGTTAGTTTTAATATCCATGTTCTAGGTAGCTGTTTCAATACTTTCCTTGTTATTAAATCAAATCCCGGATCTTCTGTCCGATTTATGTTTTCTTTAATTTCTTTTGCCGCTTCTCGTGGAGTGACCAATTTTATTTCTTCCTCATCTCTTCTATCTTCCGCATACAGTGCTTTATTTTGTACATTTTGTTTATTCGCTTAAAATATATTTTCGACGCGGTTTGCGAAGGCATCTGCCTTCCGATTATTGTTTCTTGCCTAACCATTTTGAGTTCTTAGTGGTGGCACCTAGATTATCGGTCTTCTGATTT
Source organism: Limonius californicus (assembly GCA_014611495.1). NCBI lineage: Eukaryota > Metazoa > Arthropoda > Insecta > Coleoptera > Elateridae > Limonius > Limonius californicus. The sequence goes on along the minus strand of JABXWE010005709.1, from coordinate 12,033 downwards.
TTTTGGTTGCATTCCATATCGAATAGTCCGTGTCTTTGTGGTTTGGCAGATTTTTAAGGTAGGTGTTTACCGATACGTTTTTATCCCTGTATTTCCCTCTCCAGCTTTTGTGTGAGACGGTTTAGTCTGGGTTTATCTATTTGGGTTTTGGTTTGTTGCCATTTTTTCCTGGCTCTTTATTTCCAGCAACGAGCTACTTGATTTCCTTGGAGTAATAGTTACTTATTTTTTTTTTTATCTGGAGTGCTGCTCCACACAGCTTGTTGAATGTCCACCACCGCTTTTCAGTTTCGTGATCCGACTGTTCCTAATTTCTCAGTCGTTTGGCTCTTATTGAAACGCTTTCCAGTCTGTGTGTTTTGTTACCGGACGAGGTTCGCCGTTAAACTTTTTCTATTGGTAAACCTCGTCGGCCAATAGGACGCCGGCCCTTCTCCCCCAGGCCCTTTAAAAAGGCCTGGCAGCCCCTCGGAAAAGCATCTTGTGCCAGGATCTGCTTCCAGCCAGCGCCAGAGAAATCTGCTTCCTGCCATCTGCTCCAGCATCTGGTCCTGCCACCTTCACCGCTCCTGTATCCAGCTGGTCTTGTCGCAGGCCAGGTGGACACGAGGAGCCGCAGCTAATATCGAGGAGTAGGCAGATTGAGGCCTCGATATTAGCCCTGCGAGGACATCCCCAGGACTCCAGGGCAGCAGATCCCCAGCAGCCGGAGGATTCCGCTGTAGCCTCCGTACCTGGATAGGTACGGCTCCCTCTTTATTTGTGAGTAGTGCGTTTTCCCAAGACTTTTCGTTTCGTGCGCGTTAGACATTTGTGTAGTTTATAAGTTCAGACCTTTTAGTTATTTATAGTGTTAGTTTTAGTTATTTTATTTTATATGTGTTTTCTTGTATTTATGTATGTTCTTAAATACATCTATTTTACATATGTGTATTTGCTCAGCATTTCTGCATGTACTTGTATACCTATTTTGCTTGTTTAATTATCGTGTGTCATTAAATATTATCATTTACATATATCTTGTGTGTCTGTTTGTGATTATTTTGAGGGTGGACCAAGTTTGCGTTCGCAAACCCCCACCTCAGGGTATCAGTTTGTTAGTCAGTGTTGGGTTACATTGTTTCCTGAGTATGTGTTCGCTTAATGTTAGAATTATTGGAGAGTAGTCGGATCTCAGATCAAAGTTCTCTTCGATATTGATAAAGTTTGTTGATACTTTTCTGGAGATGAAGAAATATTTTGTTTTGATCTGAGGGCCAGTAGGTGGGTGGTAGTTACAATTCCTTTCCTTTGGCGCTTCATGCAATTCTTTTCCTTTTGTTGTGGTCAGTCTTGAACCCCAAATTAGATTTTAAGCGTTGAAGTCTCCTCCAACAATAAATGATTCTCCTAAGCTTTGTAGAAGGCTTAAATAGTCTCTTTTTTAGGTTTTACCTTGGTCGGCAGTAGATTGTTGCAACAGTAATTCTTTGTCCTCCTGTTCTGACATTTATAGCTGTAGCTTGTATTTCTTCCGTTTCATACTGGGTTTCTTCGTTACGTTTTCTTTGACTATCACCGCACTGCTGCTGTAGCAGTGTTTTGTGGATGTGTAGGGTAAGGTGTGGTGGTACCTCAGTTGGTAGAGCGCTCGCTTTCTGAGTAAAACGTCGATTCCGGCTTGGGTTCGAAGCCTAAGCAGTACTATGCAGATTTATAAAATCTTGTCTGCAACCCACCACACACCATTTCCCAATCCGGCTTGCAACCGTGGGATCTTAATGCTTAAAAGTTTCTCTGGAATTTCTGCCGTTCGGATTCGACTTTAAACTGTAGGTCCACCGTGTTTCTACCTTATCTGAGGAGAAACGCGTGGCAGAGAAGAGGCCAATGCTCAGCAGTAGGACAAAAAGACTGTCAATGACGATAGGTTGATAGGTTTTCTATCTTTTAAATTGTATATCATTTTGTTTTATAAGATGTGTTTCTGATATGAGATAAATATGTCTATTTTTTGCATATCCAGGAATACTTGTAGTTTCTATAACATGGAGAGGGAATCATAATAACTCAGAAGGTATCCTTCTCCATTCAACCCTTAGGATCTAGGTATCACAAGAAAAAAATGGCAAATGGTAACACACACCGTATGGTACCGAATTGAAAAGCTCGTACAAAATGCTATATGAAAATCTGCCTACAGCGTCCTCTACAATATGCAGTAATGCTTATATGTCGAGAATGTTCGGCTTTCCCTGAAATGGATCTGTACCAATTTTTAGCTTGATCCGCTATTTCGTTTCTAAAATATACCTAATCTCTAAAATTTTAATTTCTCCTTTAAGGCGCCATAACTTTCGAAGAAAGCACTTTTGTATCAAGGTTTGTTTGGTTTAATCGGTCCCATTTGATCTCAGGAAGCTGTAAAGTTTGCAGGACACCTTGTAGAATACCCATTGTGTTACTACATTTAGAAATGTGTTGTTGCTGGAAGATGAAAGTGATAGGGTATACGAGGGTTTAAACCTTATCGTTTTCTGTATTATTAAATTGTTTGTAAAAATTTTGAATAAACACGTTGCTATGCCCTCGTGTAACTAACGAAGATAATTAGTCCATGTTAGCGTTTTCGTAGCGTTTCTTGTTTTTCAATAATTGGTAAATCAAAGCTCTTGTTAACTACAAATATTTCTTGTTCTTTTCTTTTTTACTATTAGGGTTATATTAGGTGTTTGTAATTTTTCGATACCATTTTCTCTACTATGTCTGTGTGTTAAGGGAGCTAATAATTAGAAATCAAAACGATACATATACATCGTTTTTCTATTTGCAAAATCTTTCAAATGTCCCTTCTACGAGAAAAAGTTGATTTCTTAATCATAGAATTAAACGAACGTATATAATAATCGAGGAATTTTATGCTTGCTTAAAGCAAAAAATGGTGCGATAAAAATTAATTTGCCAAAACAATTGCCTGAATATCCGGTCATTTCACTCAGCGAGGGTCTTTCCAAATTGATATTTTTATACGATTATTTTGCCTTAGTTGTTTTGCTCAAAGTTCAGCGTATTATTATGTTTTTTTAACGAAACCATAATTTTATCGCAGTTTTACTCTGTAATGTGACCTTCAAGGTGATCATAATGTAGCCGTTGTTACGCAGTATGTTTAATTATTCTAGCTCACACAGACGAAAAACAACACAATGCTGTAATAAAATGGCGGATCAAAATTACGAAATCATTTCCCAGACGCATGTGATTCAGTTATTATAGTTTGGTTTTCTAAAGTTTTTTTTACCTTTACTCGCTCCTTTACACAGAATGAGCTTGGTCCGTTGAAAATTGGGGTTGCAACATGGGTGATCAATTAAAAAATCAAAGTTGACTTATTTCTGTTGCAACATATAGTTGTAAATGTGTCAGTGTTTGAATAATTGGTGTGCTAACCTTGTAATTTGAGTAGATACACTTTATTTTTCTGTTATTCTATCAGAATTCTGTTATCAGTAGTATTTTACTCGCCAAGAAGTCTGGCAAGTACACTCAACGAGTATAAATTCGTGTACACACGCACGTACATATGTACATACAAACATACTGATGTACGTGGGTATACAGCGTGGTGATAAAGTTCCGCAGAAAATTCATAACTTTGTTATTTAATGTTTTTTTTTTTTGGGAAAACTCTGAAACACGTCTGAGTTATTTTATGTAATTTTTTCTATTGGTTATTGTTTCTGCTGTATGACGTCATCTTTAATGTTTGTAAATGGCAACCTCATTTTCCCCCTAATTTTGATAGACCTCCTCGCCAATTAAATGGTTATATAAATAAATTAGTACCCCACATAGCAATTTTTTCGAGAAAAAAAAAATGAAGTTCAAAAAATTTTTAATTTATTTTTCAAATTGTTAAGTCTGTAAATCTATGGCAAACGGACGGTTCATACGTTAACTGAAGAATTATGAAGAAGCTAAGAATTAGTCAACAATTAATTTGAATTTAACTTCTCAATAGTCTGTGGGCAGTTTCAAAACGAATGCAACTAAGTTTGTCCGTTGGATTGTAACTACAGATGAAATTTGGGTCCCCCATTATAAATCCAAAAGAAAACGAAAATCAAAACAATGAAAACTTCTAGGCTATCCTTATAGATCAATTAAATAAACATAATTTGCCAAAGCTGAGGTTATGAAGATATAGAGAAAATTTCTATCAATACAGTGCATGTGCCCATTCAAGTTTTGTTTCCATTACAAAACTCAAGGAGTTGAAGCACGGTTTACTGTAACGTTCACTTTGTTTACCTGATTTATAACTACGTCTGGCTTCCAGCTATTACCACGTAGGTAAAATTTCTTAGTAGATAAATACTTTCGTATCTTCATTACTGTGATTTAGAACACCCTTGTATATCTTAATGTTAATCAAAATTATTAACTATAAACTCAGATTTTTTATTGAAAATAAAATCATTATGACAAACTTACCTAACGAAAATGTTCAAATTGTCCTCCATTAATCAGTTCCTCAGCATGTTGTCCACCAAACTACCGGCCAAATAAAGAAGGAACTATAGAATACATAAACTCCCTTGGCCACAGATTCATGGCTGGCGGCGACTTCAATGCCAAGAATAAGCTATGGGGTTCACGATTAACAGCCTCTGGTAGAGGTAGACTACTCTGTCAAATTATGCAAGAACTTCATCTTGGCCACTTATCGACATACTCCCCAACCTATTGGCCTTCCGATCCAGGAAAAATCCCAAACTTGTTAGATTTCTTTGTAACAAAGGAAATTGCCGCGGGATACCTTGCCATTAAATCAAGTTTGGATCTATACTCTGATCATACACCGGTAATAGCAACCATTAGCACCACAGTCAGTAAGATTATGAAACGATCAACATTATTCAACAAGAGAACGGACTGGGAGTACTACAAACAACTAGTAGCCCAAAAGATCAACCTAAACATCCCCCTAAAAACCAAATTAGATGTAGAGATCGCTCTAAATAATCTCAACAGCATAATACAAGAATCCGCTTGGGAAGCTACCCGTCATCCCTGCAAATAAGAAAAGTACAAACTGTACAGTATCCATCAAAGAAAAAATTGCTATAAAGAGACGACTTAGAGGAATCTGGAAAACACCAGAAATCCAGTAGACAAAAGACGGTATGAAGAGGCATCTAAAGAACTAAGGGCAACAATTAAAAATATGAAAAACATATCCTTTAATGAGTATCTGGAAAACCTCACTAATACTGCAGAAACAGATTATTCCATATGGAAAGCCGCCAGAAACCTTAAACATCCCAAAAACCAAATCCCTCCAATTCGCCGTGAGGATCGCACATGGGCAAGTACAGACTCAGAAAAGGCCACTACTTTTGGTCTACACGTGGAAAAAATTTTCCAACCACTACCTTCACAAAACCTGCCAGCAGAAGAAGCGGAAATAAATAATGTCCTAGAAGCCCTGTACCAAATGTCGCCGCTACCTAAACTAGCCACAGTGAAGGAAATAACTGATATGATTAGGAACGACTTAAACCCCAACAAATCACCGGGTTACGACCTTATCACGGGACGCCTGATAAAAGAGCTACCGAGAAGAGGAATAGTACTACTCACGATTATATTTAACTCAGTCTTACGTGTAGGTTACTTTCCACCCCAATGGAAGGCAGCAGAAATCATTCTCATACCAAAACCGGGCAAACCACCTAATGATGTAACATCTTACAGGCCCATTAGTCTGCTGCCAATACTAAGCAAGCTCGTAGAGAAACTGATCCTAAAGAGACTTACAACTGTTATCGATGAAAATAATTTGATCCCCGAACACCAGTTCGGCTTCAGGAAAGGCCACGGCACGATTGAACAAGTTCGCCGCGTAACTGAGGTTATCAACCAGACATTCGAAGAAAAAGGGTATTGTGCAGCGGCATTCCTCGATGTGAGCCAAGCCTTTGATAAGGTTTGGCATGAAGGACTCCTGTTCAAACTTAAAAAAGTCCTCCCCCATGTGCTATACATCATCATAGAATCATATCTACAGGAAAGATATTTGAGAATCAAATACGGCCAAGAAGTGACCCATTTGTACCCTATAAAAGCAGGTGTACCGCAGAGAAGCGTCTTGGGACCAATGTTGTATTTTGTTGTTCACATCGGATCTGCCTACAAATGATCAAACACGCACGGCAACATTTGCGGACGACAAAGCTATACTTGCAAACCACAAAGATTCAAACTCCGCTGCGAGGATGCTCCAACACAGTTTAGATCAAATATAGCAATGGACCCGAATATGGCGCATAAAGATCAACGAAACCAAGTCCGTACACGTGACCTTCACAAAGTGTAGAGGAGTAGCACCCCATGTCCATTTTAACGGACACAACCTACCTCAGGCCAACAATGTAAAATACCTAGGAATTCACGTCGACAAAGGGTTGACATGGAAAACCCATATCCTCAACAGAAGAAAGCAACTAGGGCACAAACTGAGAAAATACTACTGGCAACACTTTCCCTCAACAATAAATTACTCGTGTATAAAGTAGCGTTCAAGCCCATCTGGTCTTACGGCATAGAGCTGTGGGGGTCTGCTTCAATCTCAAATATTGAAATTTTGGAAAGATTCCAATCAAAAGTGCTACGAACTATAACAAACGCACCACGGTTTATATCAAACAGTGAAATCCGTGATGATCTAAAAGTGTCCTCAGTCAAAGACGAAGTGAGTAAGTGTAGTAGTAAATACATAAATAAATTAGATGTGCATCCAAATGTGCTCGCCTTGAACCTCTTAGACAACAGTAATGATACGCATAGACTAAAGAGATATAAAACTCTAGACCTACCGTTTAGGTTCAATTGAAATCGCCATTCACTATATATCAAATGTTTAAGAGATAACAGACTATCACTGGATTATCAGCTCCCTTATATCCTAACCCCTGTACAAACAAATAAATTTATATTATAAATATTGTACTGATTGCAAATAGTAATAAAGCAATAAAAGAAAACTGACCAACTGATACTGACAAGCGTGCATTAAAATAACTCCTCACATCTGTTTTCTCAGAAACGTTAAATTGTTGACTGTGGAACATTTGTGAAACAATGATAATGATAAATGTTTCAAAATCAAAGTAGAAATTGTGCGTTTAGCTGAACAGGGCAGAATAGAAATTCTAATAATAGTTGGATACCGTGATAGATTAAGAACTGACGGCGAGGCTTATGAGCTATTTAATCAAAAACATCCCTGTGGACCCTGTGAAACTAGGAGTGTAAACGATTTATCTCGAGAAGGTCGGCCTCAAGTAAGTGAAGAAATCAAATTGAATGTGTTGCTTGAAGCTAAAGAGTATCCTCATACTTCTACAAGGCAAATTGGTTTAAACACTAATAGCAGCCATAAAATGAAGACGATGCAGACCGCCGATTACAATTTTGTGAAGAATTAATATTATGCTATGGTGACAATCCCAACTTTTTAATTTTATTCTAATCAGGCTATTTTTGGTCTTAATGGTTCAGTAAATCGTCAGAATTGCAGCTATTGGCAATCCTCACTGGTATCAAGAATCACACAGCCAGTATTGAGAAAAAGTGAATGTATGGTGGGGAATGAGAAGGCGTCGTCTTTTAGGACCATACTTTGTCGAAGAAAATTTAAATGCGGTTTGTTATTTAGATTTTCTGACTTCTGACTTAATTTCGAATCTATCAATTTTTTTTTCAAACAATGGAGATCCTGATATGCTCCTCTCACACATTTGGCATCAACAAAACTGAGCTCCTCGCCATTTTGGTGTAGAAGTCCGACAGTTTCTTTACGATATATTCGGTGATGATTAGGGCGGCGAGGATCGTTTGAATGGCCTACGGGATCTCATGACTTACCACCGCTGATATCTTTCGATGGAGTCATGTAAAATCGCGAGTTTATATGAGTAGACCAAACAATTTAGGCCATTTCAAGCATTGGATTTGTTTATAACAGGAAAAATCAGCCCGGAAATGATTGAGGTTTCAATACAAAGTGTTTACACATGTGCTGGTTAATGCCAACTGGTTAATAGTAGACAATTTGAACATTTCCGTTAGGAAATTTTTGAATAATGATTTGATTTTCAATAAAAAAATTTGAATTTTTTTAACTTTATGCGTTATTAATTTCTTTATATCACTATTTAACTTGTGAGGAAAAATAATGTTTTATTTACAAAAACTAATGATGACTTCATAGCGCAGAAACACACGCCGATAGAAACAACTTAGGTTGGGATTTCTTTCTAAAAAATATTATTGACGGGTTTCAGGGTTTTCCCAAAAAAGCATTAAATAACAAAATTATAAATTTTATGGGCAACTTTATCACCACGCTGTATATATCAGAACGACGACTGATTTTTAGTACGTTGCAATCTGAAGAAAATACTTATTCGCCAAATACCCAATAATGACTTATTTTTTCGCAGTATTTGAATGAAGATTCACATTAGTTGAACAGTTAGGGCTTATTTTAGTTTAGTGTAATTCCAAATTGTAGTCTTGGTCAATCTGTTGATATAAAATCAATTAATCTCTAGGGAGAGCTTCAAAATGTTATTTCATGCAATTACACGAATCTTCATTTTTCATCATTATCATGATCCTTGTTGGTACCGCTTGCGCAGTGTCAAGGCGGTGTGAGACGAAGCTAAGCTAGTTTGTGCTATGCACAACAATGGCAAATGAAGACCGGGACCCAGTACCGATCACTCAGGGAATTAGAAAAATGTTCCCACCCTAGAGGGATTCGAACCGGGAAGCGTTTGAACTATTACATCCAAAGTTTGGCTCCTCTACCATTGAGCCATCCTCGCCCCTGAATCGTAATTTCTGCCAACCCCAATTTATTTGTGTATGTGTATTTGAAACAAAAATAAAATCAAATGCAGATTTAGTTTATAGTTATTAATTTAAATTAAGATGTACAAAGGTGTTCTGGGTCACAGTAACTTAGAAACTGCAATATCACTTAGAAGTAACCGATAAAAATGAAAATACGAAAATATTTATCTACTAAGGAATTTTACCAACGTGGTAATAGCTGGAAGCCAGATGTAGTTATAAATCAGGTAAACAAAGTGAATTTAGCAGCAAATATTAGCATAAATATTGAATTTAGTAATGGAAACAAAACTTGTATGGGCATATGCATTGTATTGAGAGAAATGTGCTCTATGTTTTCATAATGTCACCTTTGGCGCAATATATTTATTCAACTGATCTAGAAGGTTAGCCTAGTTCTCTTCCTCGTCTTCTTTGGTGGCGATATTTGCATTGTTTTGATTGTTGTTTTCTTTGGGATTTATAATGGTGGACCAAAGTTTTATCTGTGGTTACAATCCAACGCACAGACTTAGTTGCATTTGATCTGAAACGGCCTGCAGACTATTGAGAGATTAAATTCCAGTTCAGTTTTGATCAATTGTTAGTTTCTTCATGATTCTTCAGTGAACGTATGAACCGTACATTTGCCACAGCTTTACAGCCTTAACAATTAAAGAAACTTTTAATCGGTGGCCGTCCAAACTTATATCATGGATTTTTCCACGAAATCACATGGTGTAGTTTTTTTTTTATGTCAACGGCAAGGGTTTTCTTGCAGAACGCATCTAAAATAATACCCTTACAGGTATGAAGTTCCGTTGTCCCCAAACAAAATATTTACCTTCATGAAGATATTCTGTTTTTAAGCGCATAATACTTGTATTCAAAGAACTGTGTACATACATTTACTTAACAGAAGGACTTGGCAAGATTTCCAATGGAGTAGCACTTTCTGTATTTAAAAATGTAACTCTAGAGTGCATTTCTAATTTTGTACAAGTCCTTAAAAATGTCAGCATAACTCTCTCTTTCCGATGTAATCGACCTGGTTAATCCCTTCCGGTTCCCAGAACATTTCTGCATTGAGTTTGCTTCATCCACTCTCCTCGTGTATTCCTGTTTTCCACTGCTGTTTGTTTTCCTTGGTACGAGCTCTTTCTTGGCCTTCATTCATACATTCATTGGCGTAGCAGGTAAATGCAACACTCAGGTCATGAAGGTCCATTGAGCAACCGCCACGTTGAGGGATGCTCCTCATAGAGATCTATTCCCAATCCGAAGCTGATGGGTTCGCTCCTTATATCATCAGATCCAGCAAACCGGCATCTAAGTACTTGTGTCTAACGGCTAAAAGCCTCGAACAGTTAGTAAGGATGTGGAGGGCTGATTTCTTCCGTCTCTTACAGAACCTGCATGTGGGGTGCTAGTAGCCCCATGGTGCGCAGGTGTTTATTGAAGGAGTCATATCCGGTTAAGAGGATGACTACGATTCTAAGTGCTTCCTGCTAAAACAAAGAAGCTGTTTGGTACGACTTGACGAGGGTTCTTAAGTAGATTCGCCGGTCTCATCCCTGGTGGCGAAATTCAATTGTTGTTGAGCTGGAACCGAGATCATTTATCGATCTCCAATTTAGCGTTGGTGTGGGAATTCAGAGAGCTGCCTTCGGGCCAAAGAGTGACTTCTGGGAACCTTCTCTAGCCATGGAGCCTGCCTTCTCGTTTCCTTCTATTTTACGGTGTCCGGGAACCCACAGCACCTTGATGCCATTCTGTAAGCCGAGTGTGCCTAGGACCAGTCTGCATTCTTGTATCAATTTAGACCATGTTTGGATAGAGCGAAGGGCCATTATAGTCGCTTGGCTGTCAGAGCATATGAATATATATTTATTGGAATAACCTACTCGGAGGTCTTCCTCCTTACAAGCAAGAATAGCGAAGACTTCTGTTTGGAAGACGGTGGTGGATTGGTGGATGGTCTAGAGATTATCGCCGAAGATACTCGCCTATGAATCTTCTTCAGATTTCGATCCGTTTGTGTACCAGACTAAATCAGCCGGAGATTCTCGGGGTGGTTCCAGTCATACCCAATGAGGATGACAGTAGCAACTCTTGAAGGCATACTTTGTGGCATGTGGTCATTATTCCTCCCCTGTTGCTGATATGCCACCTCACGGCGGTTTCGTCTTTCCACTGTTTGCTACACTTTAGTCTATAAGCTGCTTTACGAGCCTCCGCTCTTATCACAATGTATAGAGACGTAAGATCCACTAGAGCCCTCAGAGCTGTGGTAGGTGCAGTATGTACTGTTCCCAAACAGGCCTGTCGTTGGAGCTCAGTTAGACGTTGGTTAGTCAACTTTAGAGTGAGGGGCCACCGAACTAAACATGAGTAGATGACCATTAGTTACAATTGCGCGATATGTGCACAGAACTACCATGGAACTAATTCCCCACGGTTTGCAAAGGTTCTTCTAGATCCCAAAGGGTAGTAGTGGCCCTTTGCATTTGTCTATCTATGTGGTCCTTCCAGCTAAGCCGGGCGTCAGGTATCACTCCATCTTACTTAACCGCAGCAGAAGGATGTAGTCTAATTCCGAAGATTTCTGTCCCAATGAAGCCGACCAACATTCTTCTTCAAATAAAGATGACTAACTCAGCTTTCGATGGGTTAATAATTAGACCCTGGTCTGTACAGTGTACACACTCCGCTGACGGTACCTGTAAACTTACCAGAGATTAAAATTGCAAGGTCTTTCCTCGCTTTCTTCTTTTTAGTGAATTCCATTCCATTACCATTTTGGGTCTTCTTCCCTTATCTTTTGTTTGCACATGACCGAACCATATAAGTTGTCTATGTTCTGTTGCTTCAACTATATCATTATTGATTCCGATTATCCTTGATACTCCCGCGGCTCTCCTCAGCTAGTCCATTTCCAAAAATCTTATTTTTGTTTCATTCTGTCAGGTGCTACGCTATTGAGATGTGTCATTGCTTGCTTGCTTGCTTTGAAAGAGCGAGATCTAGGACGCGGTTTTCCAAGCATCTCTAAGCACTTAGGCCACATTTGGCCCATTGTACACCCTGACTAAGAATTTTGCCTATCTGGGGTAATTCCAACCCCAGTAGTGATTTTTAACGTGTCACACATCG